>VZTO01001191.1:35594-46719 GCA_013400615.1 Syrrhaptes paradoxus | reverse complement strand
TCACTTGGGTTGTCAGCTTACCGGTAACATGGCACAGAAAGAAGCGTCTCGGAGCCTGCCTAGCTCCGACCTGCAGGACAGGGTTCCAGTAATGAATTTTCAATGAATCGTTTCTCTAATTATAGCAAATTATTTTTGCAAACATTTTCCTGGGAAGAGAGTCTGAAACTAGAGCCAAAAAGGTGGAAGGCTGAGATTTAGACAGTGCCTGAAAAAAAAATTTTAAAAATGGACTGCATGCTTATTTTTTCTAATTATCAGGCCAAATGCAGAACAGCTGAGCTCCTTCAGCAGCCACGGTGACTGCTGGTGTCATGCTGCAGCTGGCCTGGGACGTGTGTCTAACCTTTAAACGGCAAATTAGTGGCTTCTAATGAACTTCATCGAAATATATCCCCTCTGGGTCACTGAAAAACTGGAATAGTTTGGAATGGTGCCATCCAAACGAGCTCTTCCCTCTCCTCTCCCTGCGGGGCGAAGGGGCAGAGGTGCACAGCCAGCAGAGAGGGAACGAAAATACTTTGTGACCTGAGCAGGATCCGTCCAGTGGCCCCAGTTGGGAATTATTTCATCTTTGCTTTCCTCTCCACATGTTGCAACCAACTTCTATTCTTTTTCCAGAGCAGAGCCACCTTCTCCATTGCAGACATCCCCAGTTTGGGGGGAAAAGAATGATTGATTATTAATTATCGCCAAGAGAAGCGTAAACGCCCATCTCTGGATGTCCCATGGCATACAGACGTGAAGGCAGCGCGTGGCCGTGCTGATGGAGATGGTTCGGCCGCGGGCAGGCGCGGTGCCGCCGGCTTTCCAGGAGGGATTTCCACCGCCCACTGCCCTGGAAGCGCAGGGGCTTGCGGTAACCCGCTGGTTCTGTGTGTGCTTTTCTTCCCGTGGCTCTTACGCTCAGCTGGGGAATTTAATTAGAAGTTAACCATGGAAAAACCCATAATACTTACACAGAGGTGGTGTGGGCTGTGTGTAACTGAGGAATAATCTTAATGAAATCCTGGATGTAGGTTATTGTTGATCAGAAAGGAGTTGGTTGATTATTTCTAAAATTAAAAAAGGAAAAAAAAGCCCACCCCCCCAACCAAACCCCCCAACAACAAACCCCACGGAGGGTTTCGCGGCGTTCGCCCGGGCGCTACGGCAGCGACGCTGGAGGATGTGCTGCAGGAGGTGGGTTTGGTCGAGGGCTGTGCTGGGGTTTGCAGCAGGGGTGATGGGCACAGAGCACGGGTGGGCTCAGGAAGCCTTGAAGTCACGCAGGCGATGGATATTTTCTGGCATGCACTTATTTGCTTAATGAGAAACTTGAGATAAAATTGTCTCGGGTGGTAGAAACTCATCGGGAAGCCCATCACCACCGCGGTCTCTTGGCAAACCCTGCGGTATCTTGCCGCGATTGCTCTGATGAAAGCACCTAAGGGTTAAAGATGGATGGTTCCCCCCCCTCCACCCCCACAGCCAGTAAAGGTAATTACACCACCATCTATTTAGCCGGAAAGAATTTGCCATTGAGTAGATAGGACCCGGCTTCACCAGAGCCCTTCAGCCGCCCAACAATATCGCATTACCCCCGTTGCATAAAGAGCGCGAGCCGTTTCCGCTGGCGGGGCCATAATGGAGGTATCTCTTTACAAAGCCCCCACTTCAGGCCAGCTGAATGCCTCCGCCGAGCCTCCGAAATCCCGCAGCCCTAATCCCTTTAGCAACAAAGATCTGTTTCTTTGCTTAGCATGAAGTAGACCTCAGAGGCCGGTGTGTGCCTTGGCCTGTAGGCCAAAAGCCTCCTGTTTACAATTTCCCTATTCCTGTTTTTAATGTTGTTCTGAGAGCGGCCACAAAGGGCCGGTTTTGTCCAGGAGGAACAAGGGAGCTATTAGAGAGGGACGGAGGAAGGAAGGAAGGGAGATCCAAAAGGAGCAGCCCAGGAGGGATTAGCATACACAGCTGTTCCCTCAGGGACAGGAGCTTTAGGCTTTTTTTTTTTATAATTTCCCTCTCATTTACATTTTTTAATATCTGGTTTCCTTGTTTCCAGCCCCCCTGCCCCCTGTGTTTTCAGGACCATCTGCCCATTTTATTGGATTTTTTTGTTGTTGTTGTTTTTCAGGCAGGCGCATCCAGCCCGGCGCGCTCGCCGGCTCCGGGGTTAAATCCTGCAATCTGCATCAGCCCGGCTCCATCAGTTCTTGCTCACAGCCTCCTGCCTGACTCGTTTTATAACCTGTCCTTCCATCCCATCCCTCCGCCCAGCCCCACCGTCTGTCCCTGGCAGCGGGTGGGGAAGGCAACGCTGAGCATCCCTGGGTTGGGATGACCAAGGCTGGGGGTTCTGGCCCCAAACACACGTCGTTCTTGGCTCTCCCAGCACCAGAGAATAGCTGAGCTGGTCACAAGATGGTTTCATAGACAGCTCCAAAGCTGCCGTCTGGTTTTTGGCAGCGCGATGGAACATGGGTGAGCAGGGGACGTGGTGCCGCTCGCTGCTGGGGAGAAGGGTGGATTTGCCTTTTATTTTTTTTTTTTGTGCCCCACACCCAGATCCTGTAGCCTGTTGACAAGGGGATGAGCAGGACACGCACACCTCGCTGTCATTCCCCTCTCCCAAGGTGGAGATCCTCCAAGTTCCCCAATTTGCAGAGGGCAGAGCCAGCCGGGTCCCACCCGTACGCCTGTGAACCGGGGACGGTCACGGAGCTGGGTGAGGTGCTGGTACCAGTCTGCTCTCCCGGTGGGCTGGCAGAGGCTGTTTCTCTCTCACAAGCCCTGGGCTCTTCCTATATTTCTTAGGTACCCAAGTCCCTGTACAGCTACGGAGCTGCAGGAACCTCTGCCTGCCCCTACCTGGGCTGGTTCACGTTAGCCGTCTTAAATCTGGACGTTTTATTGAAAAGAAGTGAAGAGCACAGCAGGTTTTTTTTTCCTTCTGTGCCAGAGGAGAGGTCATATATCTACCTCTGTGCTTTTACAGCTCCGTTTCGGTTGTTTCCAGTGCCACAGCCTGTTTCTCATGTGGACGTTACAGCAGGTCCTTCCAAATAACGACCTGTCTTTTTCCCAACGCGGGATCACTCCAAATCTCATTAAGGTCTTTAAAAATATTTATTTTAGGCAAACGGACGCTCTAACCAGAATTGTAACCCAGCTGTAGCTAAATGCAGGAATAAATCAGAATTTGAGTTTTACTGTAATGTCTATGAATGTTTCACTGTGTCTTCGGCATAAGGGATCCCATTGTACGGATTTAGGATGTCTGCAGCTTTTGCGTGGTTTCGTCTACATTTCTCAGGATTTAGTATTTGAAGTTCCTTCTAGGGATGTATGAAAGGAAAAGCTGGATTTGAACTCCATTCAGAAAGTTCTCACATATTCAGAATTACTTAGTGCTTATATAAGTAATTTGCTTCTGTGGAAGATGGTTAATAGATCTCCTGGAAATGGGGCGTTTGGTCCCGTTCAGCAGGAGCCTGGGCTGTGAACTGGACCCAAGCGGTGGAGCAGGGCTGTGGTTAACATCCTCCCCACTCACCCGGGGACGTCCTAAACCCTTCCTTCCTGCCCAAAGTGGAATTATCATTAACTCGTAACTAGTTTTCAGGAAGAACATTTCTTTTTTTTTGGGTTTTTTTTTTTTTTGGTAGGCTGTGGAGCTCTTACAAGAATTTTTCAATTTTTACAAATGAAAATATAGGTTCAACCAGATGCCAACTCAAATGCACTCACTTTGTACCCGCTAGCCAAGGCACTGCACCGCAAGCTCAGCAATGTGACCTTTAAAGCAGCCTTTCTAGAACAAGCTGGGAAGAACACTTTCTAAAAAGCCACAACTGCAGCTACTCTTATTACTCATAATATCCTTGATGGAGAGGAACTTAAAAATAATACTTAAGGAACTTAAGCTTCAACAGCCCCCAGTAGACTTAGATTATGTGCAGTGCAGGCTTCCTGCATGGGTTATAGACTCAGGACTGGGATTATAGTGTTGGTGATAAAGTACATTTTCTAAATCATTGCTTGCATAAGAATAAAATAAAATAAAAGGAGGGGAGCCTTTGCTTCACTTTTCTCATGCAAATGGCTGGATCCGTGATTTAGCTGTTTGTTTCTAAAGGCACAGACACATTTCCATGTTTATTAAACTAGCAAGTATTCCATACGTACATGTGTAAAATGCGTTTGGATGATGTATTTCAAATCAATAGAATACTTGGAGTCACCAGTCTGAAGGGCGCTGTGTAGATGTGTTATTATATACGACTTCCTGGGATTTTTATAATATCCCAAGCTGTGCTGAGCGGCTGTTTAATTACAATTGCCGCTTGGGATCCAATTCTTGGTTTTGTGTATGGAAATCTGAACCCTAATGTGTATACTTTCATTAATACTTTGTCCGTAGCACACAGACGTGTCTCGCGGGCGTTCCTGACCCCGTGCCCATCTTCTGCTCCCAAAGCTGCCCAAGGGATGCGGAGCAGGATCGTGGCCCTGCTGGAGTCGGGAGATCAGAACAACATTAAATCCCATTTGCTTTTGCAGAACCAGCAAAGATTTTGCACTAACAGTGCCAGGACACGTTAGACTCAGCTGAATTATATTTTTTCTCTCTGTGAATTTTCTGTTCTTGGCTGATTCCAGTAAATACATCAGGCTATGGGTAGAAGTTGTCCTGCCTCTTCAGTTCCTTTAAGATGGAAACAAGATATATTTTCCTTAAAGTCCTTTATTTTTACTCTTTTTTTTCTATTTCTCTTGTTACCAAGCACATTGACATTCAAATTTGTCACCTTATGAAGACGTGGTTCTGCTGGGAGTCCCCAGTCCCCCGAGAGCAGAGGAGAGGGAAGGACCTGAGCTGCGACCCCCAGCAGCAGCCACCTCCTGCTTCATCCCAGCTCCTTTCCAGGCTGGAGACGCCTCGCTCAGCCCCACATTTCCTCGAGGTAACGCTTTATTTTCAAAAGCTCGTGTATTCTGGCTGCTCCATCTCTTTTTTTCTGTGTATTTTTGCCTTGGGGCTCATCCCTTCCCCAGGGGCTGTGGCAGGGATGGTGGCCACAGGATTCCCCAGCCCACTCTCCTCTTCCTCCTCCTCCTCCTCCTCCTCCTCCTCCTCGCCCAGCCCTCACTCCCGAGGCCACTGCAGCGTCACGCCAGCTGTGGTGACAAAGATGCTGTTCCAGTGGGGCCGGATGGGGACCACCAATTTCGTTTCCCAGCCGCTGGCCGTGGGCTCCTCGAGCGCATTGTTCTGCGCTGGCAGGAATGAATTAGGGCATTGTCTCAGCTCCAGGAAATTCCCTGTCGTCCCTCGGTGAGGGACCCTGCCCCAGGAAGCACCCGTCATCCCACAGCCACGCATCTCTACACCCACCTATTGGGCTGGTGTCCTGGGGTGGGATTTTGATTTTTTTTTTTTTAGGGTTGACCTGGGAAGCTTGCCTATAGGAGTTGAATGAATAAATAAATAATTTTCAGGTGTCTGGGCAGCTGGAACACCTCCACGCTTTGGCCAGGGTTTGGGAAGTTGATGGGGAGGAGGCACATCGAGCTGTGTCCTCCTTCGTCCCTGCTGAAACTCCCCCTGAGCTGCAGCCAGCTGTGGGGATTCGGGAAAAGCTGCTGGTGGGGGCTCTGGGGTGAGCCTGCGCTGCCACCTGGCCCCGCATCCTCCGGGCGGGATGGACCAGGCTCTCCCAGTAAGGATGGGGGACTGGGGGGTGCCGTGGCGGTGGGCAGCAGAGCTGGGGAGGAGAAGCTTTCTGTGCTTTGGGTGTGTTTGGCCTTTTTAATCCCTTTGCCTCTGTGCAAGGGGTGAGGAGTGTCTGCTCCTGGCTTCAGAGGCAGGAAGGAACCAGACTAGTGCTCCCAAGCCGGGCATTTTCCTGGTGTGACCCAAAACTGTGCCAGTCACTGCAATAAAAGAAGGGTATCAAATTGCTTTTTTTTTTCTTTTTAAAAATTTTTTTTTTTTAAAGGGCATGCTTTTACCTTTTCCCCCTTTTCATTTCCTGGGCATACCGAACCAGCTCATGCCAGATCTTCCCCATGGCACTGGGAGCCCAAGGAATAAGGGATTTTGTTTGTGTTTCAGGCCAGCTCTGCCTCTCGCCGCTCCGGGTGACAGCAGTGGCTCCTAGGTGACTCTGGAGTGCATGTCAGCCTGGTGATGTGCTGAACTGCTCAAACAAATCGTCTTAAAATAGTCTTCAGATGGGATGCAGAAGAGCCCAAGCAAAACACAGAACCCAGCCAAACCCAGATTTGTGCTTGTGGTCGCTGGAGCTGGTGAGATCAATTTTTTGTTTACTTAAAACTGATTTCAAAGAGTTTGGGTTTTTTTTTTTTTCCTTTTCTTTTAATTCTCATTCTTGATCCTTGGCTTGGGAGATGGTGGCAGTGGTGATGGTGGCTCAGCACTGTTCCAGCTGGGACTGAGCACCCTGCTGTCACCCCCGGGCGGTCACTGACCTGCCAGGAGGTCACCAGCAAAGGAGCTTCTCATGTGAAACCACCAGTGCTCAGTTTGGACGCAGGACTGAGGGGTTTTTTTGGGGAAAAATAAAGGTCATTGACCTTAACTCACACTGCAGGACCTCTGCGCTGTGAAGTGCTTCAGTGCCGGTGTTTTGTCCTTACCCTCCCTGTGACAGGGACAGGTAAACATCTCCAGTTCCCAACACTGGAGTGTCTGTCCCACGGTTATACTGAACCCCTGCGGCGGGTCACGGGCGGGATTTTCTCCGAAGCCCTGGCCTGGGATGCTAAACGCTGGCTCACGCTTCCTCTGAAATATCGCAGAACAGGGGCGAAACCAGCCGGGGGGCAGAAAAATGCCTCTTTCTGGGCTGTGTGTGTCGGTGCTCTGGGCTGGGGGTTCAGTGCTGGCAGCTTGGGGAAAGAAAATGGAATTTGTGCTTATGAATGGGAATGGTTTGGGTGACAATCTGGGTGACAGAGTGACCAGTGCTGCTGCTGCATCGTTTGTCCCTGCACAACATCGCTGCTACCAACAACCTTACTGTGTGCTGCCTGGTGGCTTTCAGATGGCATTCAGGCACCCGAATGGGACAGAAGCAGCTCTGCAGGCTGGCTTTTAGCTCCTTTGTGGGGGTGTGATTGGGTTGGTGGCAGGGGGATGAGCTGGGAGAGGGGGGCAGTGGGGCAGGGGCAGTGTCAGGGATGTGGGTGGCAGGAGGAGGTGAGAGGAGCCACGAGGTGGAACCAGAAAAAAATATTTTACTGATCTAAGAAAAAATGAGGGTGAAAACCTGTGTTCGGTGTGGGAGGAGAAGAGAAGGATGCGAAGGGTTGGGGGTAAAGGAGACGGAGCAGCCCCTGCCTGGGGGAGCGGGATGAGCCACGAAGCCGCGGTGCACCCGCCGGTGTCCATAGTGCATGCACAAAATAAATGAACCTGCGGAAGGAGCACTGAGAGGGAAGAAGGTGTGTTACAGGGCAGCAGCTGGTGTTCCGGAGCCGTGGGGACCTCTCTTTGCTCTTTGGTGGAGACAGTGTTAATCGGCTGGGCTTAGCAGCGCGCGGCGGATGTCAGGGAGGAACAGAAGAGCTGTTAAGCACAAGGAAATTGCTCGCTGTCTAGATGGGCTTAACACAACATAAACTACACGGGACGCACAGACAGTTAAAGCCTGAAACAGTGAACGAGCCGAGTTACCAGCGCAGCAGCGTGGCCATGAGCGAGGGGCGATGGCTTTGCTGCACGGTGTCACTTGGAGCCGGTGCTGAAGCAGGGTGTCCATGCACTCTTCCTTTGGACAGAAAGGCATCTGCAATGTCTCGGAGCCTGCAAGGTGCTTGTGTTGTTCTTCCCTTCCCGTTACTTTGTCACCATCCTTTTTTCCATCACAAGATTTCAGGATGGAAGGAAACCATCCAGAAAGGAGCCTGGGAGCACGGATGGTCCAAGCCCAAACAGGTCCCTTCGTCTTTACTGGGGCCACTCTGGGCACTGTTGCAGCTGGCATCTCCCCGTATACAGGGAAAATTTCCCAGTTCCTGGACTGGGAGACAGGGCTGCAACATCCTTGCTCCCCGTGTGGCAGCCCCAGCCTTGCTCAGCTGGGGTTGGGGACCGTCCCCATTGATGTGTTTCATAGCTGTACCATTTGTTTGTTCTTTGCAAAAAATCACCCTGCCAAACTTCCCGTTCCTAAATACCTTTCTTGCTCCCGTGGGATTACGGCCAGTGTATGGAGGAACCTGGATGGGGAAACCGGCGTTGGTGTGGGCAGACATGGGGAGGGCATGGGCTGCCTTCCTGATGGATGCCCATCGCCAGGTCTTGCTTTGAAAGGTTGTTTGGCTAGGAAAACAGGATTTTTTTTTATGTTGGGGAAGTTGAGGAAAACCTGTCTGGACTCTGAGGAGAATTGTTAAAATGGTATTTTAACTATAACGCGTTGCTGCAGTGTCTTGTTTTGGAATCGCACCGTTGGCTGGCGTGCTGTGCCCCACAGCCTTCTCGGGGGTTTTCATTTTGTTTAGAAACGTAACTCAAAGAGGGTAAAAAAAGAAGCAGCAAAGTTACTGACTGTCTTTGTGAGAGTAAGGGGCTTAGGCCAGACCTACTTCCATGAAAATAAACAGAATTTAAGTTTTTTGGTTGCAAGTTCTTCCTATAGATTGAATTTCCGTGCTCGGTGACAGGATGGATCTGCCTGAGCGAGCAGCGATTGCATTCAGATGGCTTTGAGCTGCGACTGGTTTTGCTCTGGAAAGCTGGAACCCCCCCTGTGCAGGAGGGAACGGACCCGCGAGGGGGACGCAGCCCCCGCAATCTGCTCCCCCCCGTCGTTCTCTCTCTTGCTCCCCGGTTTTTCCCCAGCACAGCTGGGAGTCAGCGTGGGCACAGGCACGGCAAAGCCCACGGTAAACACCGCGTGCAGGGCACGAGCCGTAAACCGAGACTCATTTGGCGCCGAGTTCAGCCATAAAGGAGAAATGTGCTTTATGGCCGCGCTCAGGATGCAGCCCTAATGGCCAAATAAAACCGTGCCCGGGGGACGGAAGCTGTCAGCTGCAGCCCCGGGGGACCGGGGTTTGTGCAAGCAAACGGGGACTATTGCAAACCCTGGGAAAAGGGAAAAAGGCTGAATGAGTGTGGAGAGAAGTGGGGGAGGAGGGTGTGCTGGGGGGAACGTTCACAGTGAGCTGAGATCAGCAGTGAGGAGCCCCTGTGCTCATCAATAGCCGCGTCCTTTCCCCTGTGTCGCAGGGACACGGCAGGAGATTGGAAGACGAGCTCTGCAGTTGCTCTGCTGGGACACTGGTTTCTCCTGGTGCTGCCTTGAGAGGTATTTTGCAGCTTTTTGCAATGGGGAAGCTGAGGCACGTGGTGGTTCCTGAGGCTCGTGTGCTTTGGGGAATGGCCGTGGATCTGGCACCTGAGCGTGCAGCGATTCGTACGCTGGCATCGCGGCTCCTCGGCCTCGGGGGTCCCGGGCAGGGGAAGCGGGGAAGGAGCCTGCTGCCAGCAGCCTTGGTGGACCCGAGATGTTTTCCTAATAACATCCAGATGGACCCACAGAAATCGTTAGCATCTCGGAAGAAAAAACAGAACATCAGCTGCAGGATAAATGTGGTTCAAATGGTTCGGGAAGGGCAGCCTGGAGCAGCCCAGCACGGGCTTCCCAGATGCCGTGGTCTCATCCGAAACAGCAAATGCAGCGGCCAAAGCTCTGCTTCCCCAGGAGCCCTGCTCAGGCATGGCCAGGAGCGGTGTCCAGCCCAGCAGTGCTGTCACTCAGCCTTTCCTTCCAGAATGAGGCCAGCATTTGCTAACCGGAGTCTAGAAACCCCCTTTAATTGAGGCACATTGCAGAGGTTGGCTCTTTTGGTGGGTGCCCCCCGGCCCTCCTTCCCGGCACCTGTCCTGCAAGGAGGAAATTCATGTAGGGGTAATGGGGAGAGGCATTCTGCAGGGAAATAGTGGATTTGCAGTGGTGGGGAGTGGCATGAGCTTGTCCCAAGTGTACCCACTGCCCAGGACCCCTGCATGGGGCTGCACGGGTGGGTGTGAGCCCTGGCAGCGGCGGTGGGAGGTGTTTTGATGGTCGCGGCGTGCACCAGGACTTCTCTGTGCATTCAGTGGTGACAGCAGACGGTCCTGGGAGCGAGGGGGGAGTGAAGATGCTCTGTGTCTCGGGTGATAAATGCATCGTGGCTTTGCTCCGGAAAGGGAGCAGGGGAGGATGTGAGAGATGGAGGATTCATATCCCGGAAACTCCGTGGTGTAACAGCTCGGGAATTTGGTGTGATAAATGCGTTTGCCTGTCCTGTTGCGGACAATCTGCTTAATGTGGGAAGCAGAGTTTCCTGCAGCGCCGAGTCAGCGGGGCAGGGAAAACCCTGGGAGCCAGGACCGGCCAGGGAGAATTAAGCAGGTAAACCCATTAGCGGTGACCGCCTCTTTGTGTGGGGATTACGCTGAGATTTAAGCTGCAGTTTCCTGATGCTCTGTCTCAGGAGGAGCTGCAAGCGGGGGCCTCTCCCTCCCTTCCTCCCTCCTCTTGAGGGACTTGACCTGAGAGCTGGGATTAGTGGTTGCCACAAGCCCCCCGCACTGGCCAGGACAAATTGCTGCACGTGCTTAGAAACAGCCCAACCTGCACAACCGCGGCCATGCTTCGAGGTGGAGGATTCCCAGACCTTGCTCTGGCAAATTCCCCCATGGAAATCACCCCTGTTTAAATAACTGATTTACACTGTCCTACCACCCTGAGCAGAGTTTTACCCCAACTCCCTCTGCAGCTCAGGAGTGCTGCAGACTAAAACCAGAGCCATGGCATACGTGGGAATAGGTGTGTGGTCCCAGCAGCTTATTTCGGTTAGCCCGTGAGATGGTTTGGCACAACCCATGGTCTGTGCTCAAGGAGGGCTGAGGATGATGGGGAGGAAGGCCTGGGGGGCTGCCAGGGATGGGGTGTGTGGAGGGTGGGGGTATGAACAGCACTGCTGGCCCCTAGTACCAGGGAACTGTGGCAACGAGCATCACTGAGAGCCAGGCTCAGGCTGGGGTCGTAGGGGCTCCAAGGGGATGATGCTCCACGGCATCGCGGTGCCCAGCACCCCCAGCTGCCCCCCACCACACTGTCCC
>VZTO01001191.1:0-25929 GCA_013400615.1 Syrrhaptes paradoxus | reverse complement strand
GAATTCTTGCATTTTCTTACAGGTCTGTACAGATGTTCCTGGGCTGAAACAGAGAAAATAAGGCTGTTTGTGGAAATGAGCGTGGGTGTCATTCTGCGGGGTTTGCAGTGTCCTGGTAAGCTTTGGTTTCATTTCCCGGTGATGCCTGCGCAAAGCTCGAGGTGCCCACGCACAGCGGCAAAGGATGTGGGGAGGGAACTGCTCCGCAGGGATGGATGGGGAGGGCCTGGAGTGGGTGATCACTTCTGTTCTCCTTAGAGACCCTCCCCGATTCGGGGGCTGGCCCCTGGCAAGGCGATTTAAGGGGAAAATAAGAATTCTTGACATTTGAATAGGAACAAAAGGCACCTGGGCAGTTTGCACAGCACCGATGCGGGTGCTAATGCAGCCGTACACGCTGGATGAGCCACAGGCGTCTCTGTGCCTTGTCCTTCCCTGGGGAGACCCTCTCCCTGCTGTCACCCCCGGTTTCCATATGGATCTGGCTTGCTCCAGCCATGTCAGCGGCATCCCACAGCGCAGATTCTGGTCCTGGCTGCTCCCATCCTGTGCTGGGGAGTGGTGCTGAGCTCCGGCGTTGGCCAGGGGCAGGACCACGGGCACTATTGGGGCTCGGAGGCAGGGCACGTCGCCGGCACGGCTGCTCCGCTGGCACGCAGCTCTCCCAGGAGTTCCCTCTGTAAATATTTGCACGTTTGGATATCCAAGTTTACGAGATCATTTGCAGGAGGTTCCTGTCTGGCACAGGTTCCCAAACACGCGGCCCCCGGCCAGCAGCCGGCAAGGTGCGAGCGTGCCGGGGCGCAGCGGGTGCCGGGCGCAGGAATGCTGCCTTCAACTCGCTGCCTGCACTCTCTGCCTGTGTGCATGGTGTGGCCGTGGGGACCAGCGGCCGGAGGGGAAGGGCTCACTCCCAGGTGATGGGCTCACTTTGGCAGGGGGAAAAGGCTGGGCTGGGTGGTCGCACCCGTGCCGTGAGATGGTGGGCTCCAGGCTGGGGCGCAGGGGCTGGACACTCATGTCCCAGTTAGCACCCCATGTCCTCATTAGCACCCCATATCCCAGGAGATGTCACCTTGCCTCTGGCTCTGCAAACCTTTGCTGCGCTCCCCATGGCACACGGCATCTCTGCATCCCCCGTCTGACTCCAGCAAAACCTCAGCTCTGGCAAAAAAAATGTGTCAGAGATGCCTGATGAGCTCTCACAACCCCTGCAGCAGCTGCATCCTGGGAGCCTGCTCCTGTCCTCTGCAGATCCCTTGGGTCCCTCATCCTCCTCTTGCAGCGCTTTGGGAAGGGCTGGTGCTAGGTTTACTCCAGGCTGGAGGCTGCCGGCCCCGCGCCGTGTTTATCTGGGTGAGCTCGTCCTCGCCGGTCCCCCCGCACTGCCGCATTCTGTGTGAGTGGTGAGGAAACAGCGTTTGTCATGAAAACGCTGCGATAAACTGCCTTCCACCAAAACAACAGTAACAAGAGGAAAGGTTAAGTTTGGGAGAGAAAGCCACATGTGCGCTTGTGGCTCAAAGAAAACAAAAGTGCTTTTCTTAGCACTTTGTCAGGCAGATGAGGCTCCTCCCTGTCCTTCCTTCCAACCAGCCAGGAGCCTGGCAGGTCCCGGTTATATTCCAGGAAATGTTCAGGACATGGTGTGCCCAGAGGTTTCTGCCCAGAACCCAGAGCTTGGGTGCGTGGTGGTGGGAAGAGCCCGGTCTCGCCGCCCGCAGAGCCCTGCGGGGAGGTTTGCTGCCCGTCCAGTTCTCCTTCAGCATCGCTTTAACAAACCCCTCAAGCGTTTTGGAACTGCAATAGCCTGAAAAGCTTAAAACTCCCAAACTTCCCAACCGATTCCTTGGATTTTGTGTCTTTGTCCATACACAGCCCCGGCTTTGTGTGGTTTGGTCAGGGCAGAGAGAGCCTTGGCGTCTCAGCTTGGCACTGGTCGTGTGAGTATAGTCTGGTACAGTCAATAATATTCATTTTTTATTACGGTTTGCCCTCCATCAGAGAGTCTGCAGCACTTTGTAACAGCAGCAATTACAACATCGGCGCTTCATGGTGAGCGAGTCCTGCCAGCTTCTCAGGGCGAGCTTTTATGCCAATTACGGAGAACGATCGTGCTCCTGGAAAGGCAGCGGGATGTGCAAACGATAGGACAAGTGTTGGCGTTTGTGTGGGATGTTCATCCCAGCAGCAGGTCCCCAGTGTCCCATGGGCTGGGAACCCACAGCCCCACAGATGGCAGGAAATGGGGACAGGCAAGAGGAGCCTTGTTGGGCTTTTGCATCCTGCAGAAATTTAATTTGCTACATAAGGGGAAAGGGAAGTTCCCCAAAGGTGAACGGACACTACATGCAGGACATACAGATAAAACCCATTCCCCATGCAGGGGGGATCTGGGCCCAGTCTCCCGCTCTGGCCGAGGGATTCCCGTGCAAAGCAGCCCAGCTGGAGCATGCTGCCGGGAACCATCGCGTTTGCACAGCTCGCTGCTGTGCAGCATCGTCTAACCCAGGGTAAATGCAGAGACACCCCCGCACTGTGCGCGATGGCTGTGTGCAGGGTGAGGCTGCTCCCCAGCCGTTTTTCCCAGCCCTCAGCTTGCAGAGTAACCCAGCCCTGCTGCAACGAGGACTTCGGTCCCATACACCCTGCCTGCCTGCAATTACGTTGATGACCAGTTTCAAATTTAATACTTCCGCAGATGCGAAACAGCACACACGCCGTGCCCCCCCGGGGTGTTTGGGGTGCATGCGGGCTGCCGGGAGGTGTGTTGGCATCAGGAGGAAAGAGAGCCTGGAAGAGAGCCCGTCCTCCCCTGTTCCCCCCTTCCTGGCTGAGAAAATCAGGAGCAAGGAGCCGAGAAGCCCCGGTGGGTTTTGCTTACTGTGCTGGTCGCTCCGGTCCCTGGTCCCGTCCACTTTGCCGTCCGGGAGGATCCGTAGGAAGTGGCCACCGTTGCTGCAGTACAGGAGTTTGGGTTTCTTGTAGTTCCCCAAGGGAAGGTTGAACTTTTCGGTCAGGGCGGCGAAGGTGGTGATTTCCCCTTCGGCCATCGCTCAGCCTCTCCCGGCGGCCGGGCTGCAAGAGATGCGGCGGCGGATGGCAGGAACAGCGGCACCGGGCGCTCGGCACACGCTGCTGCCGGGATTTTAAAGGGAGGGGAGGGAGCTGGGGGTCCCTGGCTGTCCCCGGGCTGGCTGCAGGGCAGGGCAATGGCTCCGGCAGTGACACAGCCCAAAAGGTGATGCTCCCCGGTGTGGGAGGTGTGTGGGGGTCGTAGCTGGGCTGTAGGGACTCTGTCCTTTTATCACAGTAAATTCTGTTTGCTTTCTGCCTTCTGTTGACGTACGTACTAAAATTATACGCTCAGAAAAAAAAAAAAAAAAGTTTGCAAACCACCCAGCGTCTGATTGAAAGCCGCAGGAGGCAGGAAGGGCGGCCAGGTTAACAGCTCCCTCCGCTATTATAACCTTCGAACACGGTTATGGCTGGGGATTGCGACACGTCCCGCAGGGCAGATAGCAAATATTGCTTCATGTCTTGGCGCTCTGCACCTCACCTGGCCAGGGACACACAGGCTAAAGATCGGAATAAAGGTTAGAGATGGTGGGAGGTGAGCGGGGGGCAGGAGGTTTACCCGTGCGCTGACCGGCAGCATATGGGAACAGGGAACTTGGAGTGTGGGTCCTGCTGTGTTTGTGTGCCCTCGCATCTCAGTACAAGTGGTGACAAGGGAAAGGCAAAGCGCTGGCTGGTGCGGATGGGTGTCTGCCAGCTGCCCAGGAGCAATAAGCCTGACCCCGGGGAGGGGTCCGTCCCGCGGGGCTCTCCTGGGGGTGGGGAGATGCCCGGGGGTCAGATGGAAACCTCATTGTGGTGTGATCCAGGTTTGGGCAGATGCCGTGCCAAAAGCTGGGGGCACCATCAGAGCGAGGAGAGAAGGATGCTGAGTGTCAGAGGGTGAGGACTGTCACCGGGTGTGGGTGGTGACCAGAGTCCCACGCGCTGCCCAGGTACCTGCAAATTTATCTGAATGTTTCCAGCCTAGAAACAAGACTTAAACTTCCCAGTGACTGCGCTGTCGTTCACAGGCAGAGTTCCATAGTGCTCATCGAGAAGGGGATTTATGAACAGAAGAAGACAGGGCACAGCCTAGATACAGGAAATTACTTTAGATGTCATGTATTCCCATAGCTGCATTATGGAAAATATTATATAGTCACTGTTTGTATCTGTTTCTGTATTTATAGATTGTAAAAACCTCTCTGGCACTGAGTTGTGCTGCTGGTACGTCGGGATGGAGCCGGTACCACACCATGTGGGTTTGCTGCAAACTCATAAGTATTTAAATTTGCAGATGCAGCTGCAAGGAGGGAAAACTGCTCCTGCAAGTGGGTCCCAGGAGCCTGCAGAAGATACGAATGTCGGCAAGCTGGACTGCTAAAAGCTGAAACCTTGGCACTAAGGACCCATCACTGCTGCTGCAAACGCACCCGGCCACTGCGGCCAGCTTTGGTTAGTACACAGGCTTTGCCCTGACTCTCAGGTGTGTCCCCTCGGGGTCTCTATCCGAACAGAGATTTCCTAGGAGAGGAAAACACAACTGCAAAGAAAAAAATATTCTCTGCCATCCCAGGCCTGAGTTCCTTCTCTCTCCTCCTGAATATCAGCCCGTGTTTTGCTGCAGACGGAGGTGTTAAATCACTAACAGAGTCCAAATGCAGGGACAGGTTATTTTAAACTTTTCCCCGCTGCCCTTTCCCCAGAACCACCGTGATCTCGTTCCATACGTCACGTTCACTGGACCAGCAAATGCTGGAAGATGTTTTAGTTCTTATCTAGGTTTGAAAACCATCCCTTGGCCAGTTCCTCCCCAGATCGTGCATCTCCCCACAGCTCCCGGAGCTATTCACAAAGCCCAAAGGATCAATTTCTTTCCCCAGGGAGTCCGACCAAGTTTTACAGCCGCCTCTGCTGATGCCCTGGCTCCCGAACCGCACAGAAGCCGTGTCGGTCTGGTTGCCGATGCGTTCATGCTTTGTGTGTTTGGAAGTGGTGAATGTTCACAGATCCCCCGTTTGACACAGACTGGAGTTCTGGGCAGTGCTTCCCGCAGCTGATAGCATGGGCTAGCCCCAGCACCTGCGATGGGGCCAGAGAAACAACGCACAGGAGCCCTGGGGAAGCTTTGTGGTCCTGGTGGCTTTCCAAGACCAGCTAATAACAGCTTTGAAATCCCTTTTTTAACACAGTTGTTAGGTACTTCTCAGAGTGTCTGGTCCCAAAATTTATTCTTCTATCAAGAGATCATGATTTTCTTGTAGTAGTGCAGTTTTTAACGCCAGCTGCCTGCCAAGCTTTCTCCGAACGAAAGCCTTCAGGTCATTCCACGTGGTACGTAAGGCTTCAGGGTTTTACTGAGCATTAGTCAAGATTGGTGGTGGTGTGTCATTTACTGGAACTAAAGCTTTCCCCGAACCTTTATCTGAAGGTGAAAAGCACTCAGAAGTCTCCTGGGCTGATGACGGGTAGAAGCAAGAAACAAACGTCCCAAAGCAAAGAGCTGAGACCGGGATCTCAACAAGCTTGGGGAGGAGCCGGCGGGGACGCTCCCCGGTCACCGGTCGGTCTGTGCATTCGAGGGCGTCTATGGACATCTCCAACAGAGCAGCTCCTCTGGCGACGGCATCTTCATTTTCACATGTTGCCTTTAGGGCTTTTTTTTCCTATTTTTAGGAGGCGTTCAGTGCTCGCCAGCTGTCTGTGCCTCCACGAGCGGAGCTGGATGAACACTATTTTCCACTCCCATTGTCTCTCCTGGCTAAATGCTGCTGCTGTGCTCATACTTTTATGACCACGGAGCCGGTACTCTGCACACACCACCGCTCACGGCCCTACTATTATGCTTTTGGCAGGAACATGTTGGGTTTTTATGGGAATTAAAAAGCAAGAGTGAGAGAGAGAGAACCTGACCCAAAGACAACATAAAGGGCAGTATTTTTTTGGGTAGAAGCCCAACAAAATGATTAAACAGCTCAAAGTGGAACAGAAAACTCTCTCTGAGCTGAGAGACACCCCCCTCCAGCGGTTATTTGGTGCCCCCACGGAGAAAGGAAAACACTCCAAGAGGAGATGCTGGAGAGGGGGGATGGACCGACCCTGCCGGTCGCACAGGACAGCGCGTTGGAGCCGGAATTGGAGAGGGTTTGTCCCAGGCTGGCTGTGTCCATGGCTCTCCCCTTCCTCCCCACCCCTGCGTAACGCACTCATCCTCCTTAGACCCAAAGCCTTCCCGTGCTGTATTGCCAAGGAGAAAATCACTGTTGAGAATGATCGGCACCATCCCTGGGACCCCAGCCTGGGGCATCGGCTCTGGGGTGGCCCCGGCTCCAGCTCCAGAGGGTCCTGCCAGCAGCCCACTCGGCTGGGGAAGGAGAGGTCAGAACCCCAAAAGCTCAGAAATCGCTTTCTGAAGAAAAAAAGGACTTAAAAAGAGAGGTAAACGTGAATGTGAATTTTAAGCAGGTCCCACCGAACGCCGGTGGCTGGAGTGCTGCAGCGCGCGCACTCCTCGCAGCGGGAGCAGAGATCAGCCCTGTGCGGGATGGAATAGCTGGGAAATTCTGAGAAGTTTGGGTTTGGTTCCAGACTTTATCACCGACTGCTGCTGCTGCTGCGGCCAAACCAGCGGCTTTGATGTGAAATCCCAAACTCTGCAAGCATCTGCCTCTGAACATCGAGGGCTGGTTCTGCTGCCAGTAACAGGCGAGCTCCGTGCGAGCTCCAACATCCCAGAGTGTGCTGGGGGCCATGGAAAGGGAGGGGGGTCCTCTTCCCTTCCTGTTTTTTTTGGGGGGGACTGCTAATGTCCCAAAGGTTTTTTGCATGTCTGGATTGCTGGGTCGCACTCAGACTGGGCTGTTTGTGGCTTCAAGGGTANAGATGCTGGAGAGGGGGGATGGACCGACCCTGCCGGTCGCACAGGACAGCGCGTTGGAGCCGGAATTGGAGAGGGTTTGTCCCAGGCTGGCTGTGTCCATGGCTCTCCCCTTCCTCCCCACCCCTGCGTAACGCACTCATCCTCCTTAGACCCAAAGCCTTCCCGTGCTGTATTGCCAAGGAGAAAATCACTGTTGAGAATGATCGGCACCATCCCTGGGACCCCAGCCTGGGGCATCGGCTCTGGGGTGGCCCCGGCTCCAGCTCCAGAGGGTCCTGCCAGCAGCCCACTCGGCTGGGGAAGGAGAGGTCAGAACCCCAAAAGCTCAGAAATCGCTTTCTGAAGAAAAAAAGGACTTAAAAAGAGAGGTAAACGTGAATGTGAATTTTAAGCAGGTCCCACCGAACGCCGGTGGCTGGAGTGCTGCAGCGCGCGCACTCCTCGCAGCGGGAGCAGAGATCAGCCCTGTGCGGGATGGAATAGCTGGGAAATTCTGAGAAGTTTGGGTTTGGTTCCAGACTTTATCACCGACTGCTGCTGCTGCTGCGGCCAAACCAGCGGCTTTGATGTGAAATCCCAAACTCTGCAAGCATCTGCCTCTGAACATCGAGGGCTGGTTCTGCTGCCAGTAACAGGCGAGCTCCGTGCGAGCTCCAACATCCCAGAGTGTGCTGGGGGCCATGGAAAGGGAGGGGGGTCCTCTTCCCTTCCTGTTTTTTTGGGGGGGGACTGCTAATGTCCCAAAGGTTTTTTGCATGTCTGGATTGCTGGGTCGCACTCAGACTGGGCTGTTTGTGGCTTCAGGGGTACTTTTGTGGCTCTTTTGTGGCTCTTTTGTGGCTCCTGTGACACAAATTTGGTGGCCAGCCAAGGCTGACCTCCCATCAGCACCGCGAGCACCCCGGGTGGAGGAGCCGAGCAGGGAGGAGCTTCACCGGGTCCCGCTCCAGGCATGTCCCTCTGCCCAAGGACTGTCCCTGCGGCGGTCCCCAGGGGCACTGACCCCATTCCTGTTCTGGCCACCCCTCTGCACACAGGCAGTAGGCACAGACCCCGAGGATGGGAAGTTGTTGTTTCTCAGCTGGAAGATGAGCATCTTCCGCTCCCATCCACAAACCTCCATCCAGGCAAACTCGTTAGGAGCTTAATGAGCCGTGTCGTCAGAGGCTGCCAAGGTCACCCAGACCAGAGTGGTGACAGCTGGGGCACACGGAGTCCCCTATCCAGTTGCTAAAATTTCTCTGCCTGTTTCTCTTTCCTGTCCATCTCTCCAACACTTCCTCTCTGCTCCCTTTTCCTCAGACTCCTCCCAGCTCACTTGGACAGATCCCTTTTCCTGGGTTGCAGGAGATGCTGGTGGACCCCGGGGCGGTGGCTGCAGCTGAGGATGCTGGATCATCAGCACAGCCTCGTCACACCCTCAGGTGCCCAAGTCATGCCTCTGTCCCACCGGTTGTCCGCGAGGTGACCAGCTAAGGTGAGCCCAATTTTTCCTTACACATTAAATCCCTGGCTGCTATGCAGAGGAAACTAGAAGTCTCTCACCTACCATGGGTTAAAATGAGGCTGGAGGCTGACTCAAACACATTAAAATTGTCCTTGGCTTTGGATACAATCCTGTATATAGGATTGGAAAGAGATGTTCCGGGTGGCCTCTGCTCAGCACCCCTTCAGAACACGTGTGGACCCTTGATGAACAGTGCAGCTCGTCACCGTTGTCATCTCGATGATGAGATAAAGATTGTAGAGAAAACCCGGAGCAGGCGAGAAGCCAGCAAAGCCCAGGAGCCTGTCAAGGTTTTGTCTGACTTCAGCTGATGAGATCAGTGTCTTCTGGACTCTGGGGAGTTCAGTGGAAACATCGCAGTTGCTTTCACTTTGGAAAGTGTTATTTTCTCCATTAAAGCAGAAATCGTGTTTCCTCCCGGGCGTGGGACTCAGCTGGGCTCAGCCAGCATCGCCTCCCGGGGGGCTCAGTTCCCAGCCCCTCCACCGACTGCAGCCACTTCCCAGGTGGGTCAGACACTACGTATGGAAACGGGAAGCACTTACAACAGGTAGGATATTTTTAAGGAATTCAGGCTCTGCCTTTCCTCCGCCCATCGCCGGTCCCAAAGGGCTCCCGAAGCGCCCTGTGCTCAGTACCACGGGGGGACAGGTACGGCTGTGGGGCCATCCGAGACCTGCCTCTCTCGGATAAACAGGGATTTTATTCATCATAAATTTTAGAGATCTGTGGCGTGGGATGGAGTCCTCCCCCAGGAAAGGATTAGAGAGCAGCAAGAGGTTTCCTGTGCACGGGCTGCTCCAGGAGCGCAGGTCTGGGGTTATCAGCGGCATGGCCGGGCTGCGGGCGCTGCCTTCCCTTCGAGGGGCTGGCGGTGCAAGGCACGGTGCAAATTCCTCGCACTACGGAGCCTCTTAGAAGGACTTAATGAATGATTAGGCAAAGCATACGATAAATATGTAATAGATCATTTTGTACATGTCAGCAGAAAGCATTGGTTTGTTCCTAGTCAGTGTTTCTGGCAAGGTGATTTTATCTCCAGCAATGTGATTAACTGCTTAATGAAATATTTATCAGTCAGCTTCTACCCTTTGCAGGTGGAATATGTGGTGTAAAGTCTGACCAAAACTGTAGAAATTAATTTGCCTAATGCCTGCTGTCACCATCTCCTGCTCTCCACCAGCAAACGCAGCCCTTCCCGTTGGCTCACATGGGATTTGGGTCAGGTACACAGGAGTGTAAACGTGCAGCTTTGAGCAGTTTGCTGAGTGGGTGTCACTAATGGCAAGAGTGAGCGAGTTCTTTGCCACAAACAGGCTGATGATAACCCCCAGGAGCATCCCGGTAAAGACAGCTGACGAACCGGCTGCGTCCTGCCCTGGAGGAAGGGATGGGGGGGTTCACACGGCAAACCACGTCAGGGGTCGACCCATCCCTCCAAGGCAGCATTTCAAAGTAAATGACTGTGCTAGAGACGGGCATCTGGCTCCAGGCAAAGGGAGAAAACCCTACACGCCTCTAGAGATGTCCTAGAGAAACCCCCACAGCAGTGGGCACGGCCAGATGTGGGGAAACGCACGGTCAGGGGCAGGTCCAGTGAAATGTCCCACCAGGCTGGTGACATCTTTCCGGAGACGGAAAACAAAGTGATGATCTGCTTTCTAATTACCTTCCAGCCTCCCCCACCTCCCCACCCACACCCCTTTGCAATCTGGTGATTACCTTAATTACAGTTCCAGCTGCAGGAGCCGGCCAGCCTCAGCGCAGGGGCTTTGCTGGGAGGGTCTCATCCCACATGTCCCGTCTGGGCTCAGACCAAGACCCCGAACACCCACGCGAGCAGCGCTGGCTGCGGGAGCAAATCCCATTGCCTCACGCGGGGGATCTCAGCCCTCGCTCCCGGAGCAAGCCAGCTGCGTGGGACCCACTGCACGGAAAGAACAGGGTGGGTGGAGGATCCTAAAAGCTCAGGCTCTCCGGTGAAGGATGAAGGATGGGATGGAGGATGCGTTGCACCAGAGCACCCAAGGGGACACTGTTGGGCTTTGCAGGGAGACAGAACACAATTGCCCCACTACTGGGATAAGCATGGGGGTGGCTGCTGCTCCCCCGTCCTGTCCCTGGTTCCCTCCCTCCCCAAGCGTGGTGCTCATCTTTATTTTAAGAGAGCAGCGCACGTTCCTTGGCGAGGCCGGTCCGTTCGGCGCAGGCGGGTGCTTCCATTGCAGCGTGCTCGGTGCTGGAGCTGCGGCTCTTCCTGGGGACTAGGGGCTGAGCAAGGACTGTGGACACAGGGTGGGCTGTGAAGCCCCGGCTGTGACATGCTGGTGCTGGCGGGGGGTGACAGCAGAGACCAGCTCCGGGGTCAGTGTACCCCATGTTTGCTCCCCTCTTCCCTGGGGGATTCACTCCCACCTCTGCTGCCCCAGCAGCTCTGGTAATTAGCACAGGTGTCCTAATTACAAAAGGCAATTAGTAGAGTAGCACCAAGGGCTGCCTGCTATTTCCCAGTGCCCTTCCCCGTGCAGGCTCCTGCTGGGACCAGCAAAGCACCGTCCCCTCTCCTGCGCTGTGCTGCAGCACCGCTTCCCAGCACCTCGCCTGTGTGAGCAGAGACCCGCCGGGAGCAGCCACTAACGTGTGCCGTGAGTTCCCCAGTCCTCAGGGGCTCACCACTGTCACCCGAGGAGGATGGCTCTGGGCTGCCGAGGCTGCTGGGGACCCAGGGACAACGCGATGGGGGCAGGTACCTGGTTTTGGGCAGCGGGCGGTTGAGTGCGGCGCTGTGGGGACTGCTCCTCCCTGGGGAAAAGCCTCCGGAGGGAGCAGAAACCACAAGGGATGCTGTAAAAATGACTTCATTGTTGGTGGTTGAAATGTTTTGTGGCAACATAGGAAACCCTCCTGGGCAGGGGGGCACTTGGCATGCCCCAGCACGGTGATGGAGGGACAAAGTGGCATGTCCCCCCTTGGCGCCTGCCCAGCAGCTCCCAGCCATGGGGGGGTTCCTGCAGTGGGGTCACTGCAGAGGGGACCCCATCCACACCCTCCCAGGACCCGCTGCCCAGTTCGCGCCAGGCAGGGAGGTTAAACTGGGTGACACTTCCCCCAGCTTGCAAATGTCACCGTCCCCCCCTGCCACCCGCCCCCAGTGTCCAGGCAGGACACTGGGCACAGTGTCAGACCACAAAGCGGAGCGCCCAGGCTGGCGGGGCTGTGCTGCAGGTGCGGCTGCCCCGCTGCCACCCACGGACAGATGGACAGACGGACAGATGGACAGCCATGCCGCCGACTGCACCCACAGACAGATGGACAGACGGCCCCACCACCACCCGCACCCACAGACAGATGGACAGACAGCCCCGCCGCCACCCGCACCCACAGACAGATGGACAGACGGCCCCACCGCCGCTCCCGACCCCAGGCAGGCTGCTCACAGCTGTGTTTCCCTGCTCTGGTTCCGGGTGCTGTTCTCCAGCTCCCCCTTCTCTCTGCCCCTTGGAGCATCTCAATACGGGTGATGCCCGCGCGCGGTTGCTTGCAGTGGGGAGGTGCCCTGTTTGCACACCAGCTCTGCCCAGTAAAACCAGCAGCTGATGCCAAATGGCAGAACCTACCCCCCCAAAATTCACTCTATGCGATGCTGTAACACCAAGGGGCTGATCCTGTTCTCCTGTTGCACTGAGTCCCTGCGGAGCCTGGTCCCACCCCAATTATGTGCCTGGTCCCTGCTCCCCTCGCCCACCCTCCAGCAGCCACCAGCACCCACCGACCTCTCGGCGCTCAGACGGGTCCGAAATCCCAGGGGGCTGTTGCTAGCAAGGCATGAGGCTTGGATTAGGAGCGAAAAGCAGGAATTTTCCCGCGGTGTCGGATACGACGCTTCCTGCAGCTGGCCCTCTGAAGGGCGGCCAAGCGCAATCAGGGGCTGGCTCGGGCTTCAAAAACGGGGATTTGGGGTTGGGTTCAGCCTTTGTACCATGTCCTGCCCCAGAGAAGCAGAGGATGCTGGAATGGAGGGTTTCATCTCCAGGCCAAGTGAAACCCCACATCCATCCTCGTGGTTAACCATCGGTAGACATATCATCACTCAGAAATCAAACTTCCTCCAGCATAGTCTCGGTCTGGGTTGTTCCAAGGAAAATCACTCGGTTTCTGGGTTCACCATAAGCCCAGCAGTGACTGACCACGCTGAAAAGGCACAGGGAGGTAATTCTGTTCATTCTGAAAGATTTGTGTAAGGACTATATCGTTTGTCTTGTTAAGTTCTAAGAAAAGCTGGCTGGGAGAATGCTGTTCTTAATTCTGCTGCTCAAGATCTTATTTTAAATTCGGTGTCTAGTAGCTATGGGTGCTAACTCCTGGTTTTTTTCCCTGAGCTGTCTGAGGGAACAGCCTGGGCTGTGTTTTCCTGCGCACACTCTTGCTCAATAACTTAACACTGCAACAACAGCTCGAGATAATAATTGCTATTACCAGGAAAATCCTCTGATAAATAATAATTTTCTTATCCCCATGACTTTAGGGCTGGAGAAAATGCCTTCCAGCGGAAACCTGCACACAAGAGCATGCAAGGGGAGGTTCAAATGAAAGACCGGAGCAAGGCAAAGCTCAAAGCTGGATCTTGATAAGTGCAGAGGAGCAGGTCAGCAAAAAAACCCCTGTAATAATTAGCTGTGGATAACTAGCCACTGGAGTAAACTAGCAAGAAAATCTGGGCATCTCCATCTCATGCCATCTGTAGAGCCAGACAGGGTGCTTTCCTGGGATGTGGTCTTTGGGCAAAAATTGGGGAGTTCCCGGTTGAAGGCAGGGGGTGGCTCTGGAGGTCGTCAGACACGGGGCAGTCCCTTCATCATCCTCATTTCCAGCCTAGGAAAGGGCATGGATCACATGCCAGGACGTGCCAGACCCTGGTGGAGGACAGATCCCTAATTCTGGTCGTCCCCGTCCCAGACAGGGCTGTACCACGGCACCTGCATCTGTAAAGAGGTGGCCACCAATTCCGTCCTTCCCGGGACATGTGTGACGAAGGCAGCGTGACCGCAGGCTGCGGGGAGCAGGCAGGACAGGCAGGAACAGGCAGATGCTCCTGCCCCGCTCCAAGGAAAACAGTGCCCTGCCTCGGACGCTGCCACAGGTTTCCACAACAGTGCCCTCAGATATTTTTCTGAAGGCTCTTCTCTGCTTTTCTCATCTCCATAAATAACAAACCACCACAGAAAGCACGTGGCAGGAGGGAAGGCTGCAATTTGAACTACCTGGCGAGGCTGGGCTGCTGCAGCAGAGCGCTTGGCAGGGTGCTGGTGGCAGAGGTGACACCCACGGTGTTTATTTCCAGCTCCCGCGTGGGCAGCCCAGAGCCACCGGGATGTCTGTCGTGCCCAGTGTTTCCACAGCCAGCGCGGGGGAACGCTGTGGGGTCAGGCACAGGGATGCAGCTGAGGATGCTCGCAATGACAGGAGGCAGAAAGATGCCCTGGATGGTCTAAGTGGAAAAACCCCCAAATTAAAGAAAAAAAATTTTGAGACAAAAAGGGCAGCCTAGCAACCCCTGCAGGACGCAAGGGTTCTGTCCCTGCTGCAATGGGACAGTGCTGGCCAGGGATGCCGTGCCGGGACCCCAATGGGGTTTTATCCTTTTCTTGCTCAGGAGCCATGCATCCAGCCCCGATGCTGGGGTGCAGGGTCCCCGGGGTGTACACGGGCACCCCCCCGGCCCCCTGCACCACTCGCTGCTTTTTGTGTGGCACCTGCGGCACCGCATCTGCACCAGGGTAGGTGGGAGCTGCAACCCCCCGCTGACAGCCTGGCGGGTAAAGTCTCCCCATCCGGGGAAGGTTTTTGGAGCACCCCGCAGCAAAGGGAGTTCTAGGGAAGGGGAAGGAGGGTGTTGATGTTAAATGCTTGTATTTTATGTCCAAGATCTGACCTGCGATTGAAACTCAAACATAAAGGGAGATGGAAATGGACCTGACTGAACAGTATCCTCATGGGTGACATAAATGTGCCCCGTGAGGATACGCAGCTGTTAGAGAATTAGCGAGGGACCTCTCTGGGGAAGAAAATAATGAAGGTGGGTGAGAGGCAGGGGAGGTTTGGGGGTGTGGGAACAGCCCTGCGTGAGGTCTGGGGGCGGCTTGGCAGAGGGGACAGGGTGGCCCCCCTCCTGCTCGGCCAGTGCAGGGATGCAGAAGGTCACCTGTGTCCCCGGCCATGTGTGTGTGACTGTCCCGGGCAGCATGGGGCAGGGGAGATGTGCAGGAAGCAGCCTGGTCACCCGGCACCGAGCTCCATCCATCGGCATCGCTTCCAGGGGCTTTATGGCACACAATGTCTGGAATAAGCGGAGAGCTTGGACCTGGAGCTCATCTGCTGCTGCACAGCCTGGGTTTGTCACGGGAAAGATNAGTCCCTTCATCATCCTCATTTCCAGCCTAGGAAAGGGCATGGATCACATGCCAGGACGTGCCAGACCCTGGTGGAGGACAGATCCCTAATTCTGGTCGTCCCCGTCCCAGACAGGGCTGTACCACGGCACCTGCATCTGTAAAGAGGTGGCCACCAATTCCGTCCTTCCCGGGACATGTGTGACGAAGGCAGCGTGACCGCAGGCTGCGGGGAGCAGGCAGGACAGGCAGGAACAGGCAGATGCTCCTGCCCCGCTCCAAGGAAAACAGTGCCCTGCCTCGGACGCTGCCACAGGTTTCCACAACAGTGCCCTCAGATATTTTTCTGAAGGCTCTTCTCTGCTTTTCTCATCTCCATAAATAACAAACCACCACAAAAAGCACGTGGCAGGAGGGAAGGCTGCAATTTGAACTACCTGGCGAGGCTGGGCTGCTGCAGCAGAGTGCTTGACAGGGTGCTGGTGGCAGAGGTGACACCCACGGTGTTTATTTCCAGCTCCCGCGTGGGCAGCCCAGAGCCACCGGGATGTCTGTGCCCAGTGTTTCCACAGCCAGCGCGGGGGAAAGCTGTGGGGTCAGGCACAGGGATGCAGCTGAGGATGCTCGCAATGACGGGAGGCAGAAAGATGCCCTGGATGGTCTAAGTGGAAAAACCCCCAAATTAAAGAAAAAAAATTCTGAGACAAAAAAGGCAGCCTAGCAACCCCTGCAGGACCCAAGCGTTCTGTCCCTGCTGCAATGGGACAGTGCTGGCCAGGGATGCCGTGTTGGGACCCCAATGGGGTTTTATCCTTTTCTTGCTCAGGAGCCATGCATCCAGCCCCGATGCTGGGGTGCAGGGTCCCCGGGGTGTACACGGGCATCCCCCCGGCCCCCTGTACCATTCGCTGCTATTTGTGTGGCACCTGCGGCACCGCATCTGCACCAGGGTAGGTGGGAGCTGCAACCCCCCGCTGACAGCCTGGCGGGTAAAGTCTCCCCATCCGGGGAAGGTTTTTGGAGCACCCCGCAGCAAAGGGAGTTCTAGGGAAGGGGAAGGAGGGTGTTGATGTTAAATGCTTGTATTTTATGTCCAAGATCTGACCTGCGATTGAAACTCAAACATAAAGGGAGATGGAAATGGACCTGACTGAACAGTATCCTCATGGGTGACATAAATGTGCCCCGTGAGGATGCGCAGCTGTTAGAGAATTAACGAGGGACCTCTCTGGGGAAGAAAATAATAAAGGTGGGTGAGAGGCAGGGGAGGTTTGGGGGTGTGGGAACAGCCCTGCGTGAGGTCTGGGGGCGGCTTGGCAGAGGGGACAGGGTGGCCCCCCTCCTGCTCGGCCGGTGCAGGGATGCAGAAGGTCACCTGTGTCCCCGGCCATGTGTGTGTGACTGTCCCGGGCAGCGTGGGGCAGGGGAGACGTGCAGGAAGCAGCCTGGTCACCCGGCACCGAGCTCCGTCCATCGGCATCGCTTCCAGGGGCTTTATGGCACACAATGTCTGGAATAAGCGGAGAGCTTGGACCTGGAGCTCGTCTGCTGCTGCACAGCCTGGGTTTGTCACGGGAAAGATCTCCCCCTCCTGTCCGCCCGGGCAGTGCTGGATGGGAACAGGGAAAAAACCCGCTGGGGGCTCCTGCTCTTGTTCCGGGACCCCAGCACGGATGGGACAGGCTTGGCATGCATTTCGGGGGCCACCCAGAGCCAGGGAGGGTGACAGTGTCCCAAAGGATGGGTTGGAGGCTGGGCAAGCTGCCTGCACACCCAGGCCTGGGGGAGCTGCGCCTGGGGGGCCACTGGGCACCAGGAGGTTGTCCCTGAGCAGTGCTGGGGATGCTCGAGGACATCTCTGGAGTGGAAGTCGCCCAGCTGTGGTCTCTGGGGGGGCTTGTGAAGTGGGGGGGGATGCTGCTGCCAGCGTGCTGCAGGAATAAGGTCCCTGCAGGGGCGAGTGCTGGCAGGGCTCGTCTGGGGGTGGGACAGGCGGATTTACCAACTCCAGAGATGTGGGAAGGAAAGATCCAAGGTCAAGGCTGACGCCCAGATTTTGAGGTGAAGCACAAACCTAAATTAAGAGCCAGGAGCACGGTCAGACTTGATGAGCACAAGCGAGTCATGAGTCATTAATGAACCCGGTGTCTAGACCGCTGTGCAAAGTGCAAACCTTTGGGAGGACACCACCGCTCCAGAAATGAGCCTGAAGGGGACAAAAGGGGTTTGGATGTCACCCTGTGAGTCAGTGGCATGCAGCCAGGGCTGGGGCTGGCACCCTGGGCTCCCACAGCCTGCAAAATGCTTCACGGGGAAACCCTTTTCTGCCTCTTTTCTGCTCTTGGTCCTGATGCTTCAGTGTCAGGCTTGGAGGGGTTGGAGGTGTTGCCTGCGAGATGTCTGCTCGCTCCATCCCTGGGCAGCCTGCTCTCTCCGTGTGCTTTCCCTGGGCAAGGGAGCGCGTTTGGGATGCAGGGGCAGCAGGCACCCCGGGAAGGGGGTATACACCCTGGTAAGGGGGTGCACACCCGGGTAAGGGGGTGCCCAGGCAGCAGGCACCCTGGGAAGGGGCTCTGCAGCTGCCGAGGGCTGTGCGAGGCGGCCAGTCGGAGCTTTGCGTGGTTTTCCAGCGGNCAGACCTAAATTAAGAGCCAGGAGCACGGTCAGACTTGATGAGCACAAGCGAGTCATGAGTCATTAATGAACCCGGTGTCTAGACCGCTGTGCAAAGTGCAAACCTTTGGGAGGACACCACTGCTCCAGAAATGAGCCTGAAGGGGACAAAAGGAGTTTGGATGTCACCCTGTGAGTCAGTGGCATGCAGCCAGGGCTGGGGCTGGCACCCTGGGCTCCCACACCCTGCAAAATGCTTCACAGGGAAACCCTTTCTGCCTCTTTTCTGCTCTTGGTCCTGATGCTTCAGTGTCAGGCTTGGATGCTGAGGGGTTGGAGGTGTTGCCTATGAGACATCTGCTTGCTCCATCCCTGGGCAGCCTGCTCTCTCCGTGTGCTTTCCCTGGGCAAGGGAGCGCGTTTGGGATGCAGGGGCAGCAGGCACCCTGGGAAGGGGCTCTGCAGCTGCCGAGGGCTGTGCGAGGCGGCCAGTCGGAGCTTTGCGTGGTTTTCCAGCGGAGTGCTGTGCAGCAGAGGTGTGTGGCCGGTTTGCTGCTTTCGGGCGAGCGGTGGCAGGGAGCGCGGCAGTTCTGCACCTGGGCTTGACGGAGGAGGGTGGTAATTGCCCAGTGACCGTAATTATCACCCTGTGCTCTAAATCCCCGCACTGGGCGTTGGAGCAGTGCCCTGCGGCCGCAGGGAGCTCCAGGCTCTCTTGCCTCCTGTGATGGATTTCCTTCTGTGCTCCTCAGGTTCCCAGCTCTCCGGAATAGTCCCTTTTCACATCAGTGAGCACCTCTGTGTGTGGTGTTGTTTCGGTCACCAGATCCCTCTAATCGCTCTTTTCCCCTCTGCTCTCCTCTCATTTTTATCTCTTTCTCTGCTGGCACCGCTCCGGAGGATGCAGCGTTCTGGGTGATTTCACGTCTCTCAGAGTGCCTCCGTCTCATCCTGGGGAGGGTCAGACCCGGGGGGTTGGGAAAGCACAAACAGAAGGGCAGAGGGGGCTTTTCTGAGTTTACTTTTGTACTAGTTAAGACCCAGAGGGGTGGGTTTTGTTAGTCACCTTGGTAAAACAAAGGTGAGGCTTTAAGCTGGGCCAGGGATGTGTGTTAAGATGCTGTGCTGGGGTTAACAGAGTGACAATCATCACTATTAGCTATTCTTGAAAGGAATTAATGAATATTAACCTCGGCACTCTGAGGGTCTGTGTCAGCCTTTATCTGCCATGTCGAGCAGCTGGGAAAATGCATCATTTTTGTGATGCTGTTTTCCTTAGTGCGTGAGCAGGCTTTGGGAAAGCAAAGAAGGGCTCGCGGCAGCTGGGGGTTTGTTACCTGCGGCTGCTGGCACCCTGCAGCCTGCCCCTGCTCCTCCCTGGCTGCGGTCCCTCGCTGCCTGCCACCAGGTGTGACATGGTCCCTGTCCCTGGGAGGGCAGTGCTGTCCCACTGTGTTAAACACCTTGCACTGACAGCACCCAGAATATATAAAATCTGCAAGTCACACTGGTGGCTGCTGCAACTGCTCTCAGCATCTGCTTTTTTCTCCAACAGCATTAAACCAACAGACGCTGGTGTTGGAGACAAGGGAAAAAATAGAGACAGCTGTGACCGAGAAATACTGAGTCAGGCATCTTTCTTCTTGAACAAATGGGCAGAGAGAAGGGGGATTACTGCATCCGCGGAGGCCACACAACACGCCGGGGCAGAGATGCCATGACAAAGCAATAGGCTACTTGCTGAACTGGTTTTCAACAAATTCTTCTGCAAAGAGATTTCTATTGTGAGCGGTGTGAAAGACAAAGCCAGCCGGGCCTCCAGCCCAGACAATAATCACCGACAGTGCTGCAGTGGCAGAAAATGGGATTTCTCAAAACGCCCCATCACGGGGCTCAGCAGGGGATGGAGGGGTACCCAGCGTCAGCCCTGCCGGAGCAGCCCGCGAGGGTCTGGGCAGGCTCCTTGGGGCAGCTCCCTGGAATAGGTGTTCTCGTTTAGGGATGGTTTGTAAAAGGGTTTGTAAGATAGATGCTAACGTGTGCCGAGGCTGTGGTTGCTCTCAGGTGCACGGGCAAACACACCCCAGTGTACGTGCTTCCCAGGGGCTGCTCCGATGGGAAATCCTGGGGGGGGCTGTAAGCCTGGGGCAGGCTGTGCTTCTAGGGGTCCCGGTGAAGGTTGGGCTTCGCCTTGGGGGGATTTATCTGCAGCTGGTGACAGGTTTGGTGTGACCTGTTGTTAATGCTCATCTTCCTCCACTCCTCCTTGCCAGCTCGTACTTCCGAACCCTCATTTACAGGGGGGTACAGTGTCTCCTCTAACCTCCTGCGGGTTGGGGGGGTTATGAAATGAAGGACGGTGAAAGGGGGGGTTGTTCAAGGTGGCCACGCCTCTCCTGATGGATTGCACGCCGAGACGGTGCCAGGCTCGGAGAGCAGCAGCTCTCGTTTGATAATCTCATTTCCTGCCAGGCGGAAGCCAAAAGCTAACAGGAGGTTCTGCACTGAGCGCCTGCCCCCGTGCCGACGTGCCCTCCATCCCCGCAGCGGGACCAGCCGTGCCCTGCGCCGTGCATCCGTGCCGTGCTCCCGCTGATGGACCCACTTGTGTTCTGCTGCTCCTGGGGGGGTGACACAACCGTCCCCTGCCCAGACGTGGGACTCTGCCATCGCTGGCAGCTGGCTGCAGCAGAGCTTTGTGCTGGCTCTGGGTGGCATTTGCTGCTGCAGCAGGAGGTGACACCGAGTGTTTGGGGACGGGTGAGTCCAGGGAGTCTGCGAGGGTCAGAGGGTTGAGAAATTTGGGCTTAGGAAAGGCAATTGGAGTTATACTGGTGTGTGAGGCCACTGTTAAGGGCAAAACAACCACAAGCGTGATTTATCTGGCTCTGAAAGGCGTGCCTGCAGGTTTGGGTGGCGAAGAAGGTGCCTCTTCCCCTCTCCTCCTCCACCTAAATCAGCATCAGACGTTTGCTAGGACAGCTGGGTTCATGGGCTGGGTGCCTGGTGGGTGTCCCGCTGGGACCCACATCTCCAGGCACACGGTGGGGGTCCCTGGCCCCAAGGCGGGTCTCATACAGAACCGAGCACGGAGGCAGATTGTAACGGCAGCCTGGCAGGGGTCTCGGTTGGAGCATGGGGGACATGGGATGTGACAGCAGCCCCCAGATGTGCGCACCACTGGTTGCCCTCCCCAGGCTTCACCTTGGCCAAGCACCCGAAAACAGACGGACTCTGACCCAGCACCGCAGGAACCGCCTGAACAGCGCAGGCAGGATGGGGGGGATGGCGGGTCCCAGCAGACATCGCTCCTCGCCCAGCAGAGCCCCGCCACCGCTTCCCACCGCAAACAAGCACCAGGAGGTTTTATCTGCTGTGGACAGAGGAAAATCACCCAGCACCCTCCAGCCTCCAGTCTGGCGAATCGAGGCAAATATTTGCAGATGGAAAAAGACTCAAGGGAATCAGGCAGGGCTCAGCAGAGCGGGACAGCTAACAGAGGAAGAGCTAACCCCCGTCCCCCATCACTAGCTGGCAATTATTATAGCATTAAAATAAAAAATCAGTGATTGCTTCCTCATTGAAATTTTCCACTTTCTTTCTCTAATTAGAAGCCTAAAGCCAGGCTTATTTCCTGCTGAAATGTGTGCGCTTGTGGCTCAGGATTGCAATGTCTCCTGAAAACCCTTCTCCTCCCCCAGGCTGCAGCTCACGCAAACGTGGGCTGGCTGGGAGGGATGGAAGCTTTTGCGGTTTGGTTGGGTTCCTGCGCTCATTAAGGGCCACATCCAGCACCTGGGAGCTGGGGGAAACTGCACCCAGCTGGAAGGAGGCTGAGTTCTGCAGGGACAGGGCAGTGGTGTGTCCAGAATGACCCCAGGAGCTTTCCCTGCGACGGGTAGAGGTGGCTGCGGTGGGAGGAAAAGCTGGGGGGGCAGAGGAGGGGACATGGTCCTTCCCCAGTGCTCAGTGCTGTCATTGTCTTAATTCTGACTTGGCATCAAAGGAGAAAACAAATATTTAAGAAGGTGTTTGAAATTCTGGTTTTGGTCTCTGGGATGAGTGCATCATTGGAATAAGAGGAGAGAGACTGAAATAAAACCACCGCAGCCGTTATCCTCGTTGGCCTTGTGACTGAGCCCTAACTCCTCATCACAACCACGCTCCGAGCTGCTAGCCATGCTCTGAGCCAAACCAAAAATGCCAAATATAAAGACAAACTGCTGGAAGCCCTCGTTGCCCGGCGGGGTGGGCGCAGGTGCTGTGCACAGCTGAGCCCCACATGTCCCCGCTGCTCCCCTTCCACCTCCCTCGGCATCTCGGCTTCTTCGTGCCATGAAGCCAAGGGATCAAACCCTCATCAAGCAGCCCCAGAACTGCCAACTCCCCCCAGCACTGTGCCCAAAGACGGGGGTCCCGGGCATCGCGGGGCTTAGGCTGGAGGAGCAGCGGGCAGGAGCCGAGCCGTGCAGCTGGTGGGGAGCGGAGGGGAAGGAGCCGTAGCCAGCTGTGTGATGAGCTGCCTTGGTTGGGAGGAAGATCAAGGTCTCAGGAGTGGGAGGAAGGCCAAAGTCATTTGGGGAGCTTGGGAGGGAAAGTCTATCCCCCCTGGGCTGGGGTGGAGCTGGGAAGGAAAGTTTATCCAAAGGGCTTGCAAAGCTCTGGGTCTGGCCGGAGACCTCGGCGGACCCGAACAATCTCCAGCCCCAATCCAAAGGGCACGTTCCTGTGCATCCCGAGCGCTCGGAGGAAACGGGGCCGAGGCAGTGCTCCAGGAGAACAATCAGACATTGTGCTGCCTCCGAGCCCTCGAGCCCCGTCCTGCCCTTAGGAACCCATTAAACTTTGGACGCCACTTTGTGCAGATCTGCAGACCTTCCCGTGCATCTCATACACTCTCCAAGGCAACTGCCGCGGGGTTTGAGAGGTGCCTGAGCTCCCCGTGGCCATCGTTAGCCACACACGTCCCAGCAAGTGGGACAAGTCCAGGACCCCATGGGGACAGGGGGGACACCGGGGTACTCGCACGCAGCTTTCACTGGAGCAGGGACCAAACCTGGGAGCAATATGATGCTCCCACTGGGGTGGCTCTGGCAGCCATCCAGAGAGCTGGTGGGATGCACTGGGGGGCACTGGTGCAATGGGCAGGGCTGGGGGCAGCAGCTCGTGCACAGGACCCCAAGGCACCTTCAATGTGCCACCCACGCAGCAGCAGAACCCTGGGACAGGGGGGTCCCAGCTGGTGCTCGGCCTCCGAAGCCCCTGGGCAGAGCATGGGGCGTGTGCCCAAAGCGGGGTGCTGAGCCGGTCTGTGCAGGTGGCACAGAGCAGGGTGTCACCGGGTGTCCAGCCAGGAAACCAGGCTAATTGTACAAAATTAATTTAAGCCACTTTGCTTCCATCTTGTCTTGTTCAACCATTGCTTTTCCTCCTCCTTACCTCCCTCACCAGCATTTCCCAGGACGGATCCTGACCCCTCCCTGCTGCCATGGATGGCCCCGACTGAACCCCCCACCCCAAATGCTGCAGGGACCTGGGGACACCGAACAACCTGGGGGGGCACAGCCCCAGAGCTGGAGGAGGAGGAGGTGGTCGGAGGGAGCAGAGGCTGGCTGTGCAGAATCACTTCTAGTCCGATCTAAATTTACAAAATCTTATGCAAGTAGGAAGTAATAAAAATATTTTTCAGTAGAACTTGGGTGTCTGGCTTAGAGTAGACCCAAGAACTTTTTTTTAAGGAAGCTTTTTTTTCTTTTTTTTTTTTTCAGAAATGAACCATTTCATGGTGCTGTGTCACTTAAACAAATTTCCTATTTGGATTTTTTTTTTTTTAAATAGTCCAAATATTGTGTTTTGCCATTTAAAATGTTGCTTATATTCCAATTCAAATTCTGGGTTTCTGCCCAAAGCCTCAGGTTCATCTGCAGTAATTTTGGGATTGCAATTCGCAATGACGCTCCTGTTTTCCGACCCCCTCTCTCCCCTGGGGGGGGGGTGGTCTGCAGCCCCCTCCTGCAGGGCTTTGGGGGTTTTTGGCTGAGCCAGGTGGGGAGCAGCACCCCTGAAATCCCACAGCGGTCCCCGGGACCCCCACCACCATCACCCAGCCCACCCCTGCACTCCCCAAACCCCTCCCCGGCCCCTCGCTCCGGCATCCCGCGGGGCTCCGTGGGGTGGGCAGAGCCCGAGTGGGCAGCCCGGGGGGGCTCAGCCCTGGGGGGCGCGTCCCCACACCCCCGGCACCTACCGGCGGCTCCGCGATGCTCCCGGCGGCGGCTCCGCGGGTGGGGCGAGGGCAGGAGAGGGACAAAATCACGGGAAAAAAGGAAAATCCGCCGCTGCAGAGCTGCGTCTGGGCGGCGGGAGGGTGCGGGGGGGCGAAGGGGGCGGCGATGCTGGAGCGCATCCACCCCCCGCCGCCGCCGCGGATGCGATCGCAGCCGGCACCTGCCGGGGGGCGGCGGGGGGGCAGCGGCGGGGTGCGGGCAGCTGCCGGGACCGCGGGGCAGCCCACGGGAGGGGGGGGGATGCTGCCGGGGAGCCTCCCAGTGCTGAGGGGACGGCGGAGTGCGGTGGAGCAGGACCGGAGAAAAAACAAACAGACCCAGAAAACACCCCNGGCGGCGGGAGGGTGCGGGGGGGCGAAGGGGGCGGCGATGCTGGAGCGCATCCACCCCCCGCCGCCGCCGCGGATGCGATCGCAGCCGGCACCTGCCGGGGGGCGGCGGGGGGGCAGCGGCGGGGTGCGGGCAGCTGCCGGGACCGCGGGGCAGCCCACGGGAGGGGGGGGGATGCTGCCGGGGAGCCTCCCAGTGCTGAGGGGACGGCGGAGTGCGGTGGAGCAGGACCGGAGAAAAAACAAACAGACCCAGAAAACACCCCAAAACCCAAAAACACACCAAAAAAAAAAAAGAAAAAAAAAAAAGCTGGAGGAAAAGCAGTTTCGGTTATTTGCTTTTCTCATTCCCAGCCCCGTGGTCCGTGCTGTTTTCTGCAAGCTCTGGTTATTTCAGGGCACTCCTGGGGGAGGTGATACCCCCCCCTCGCCCCCATCACCTCCTGAATACAGCCGGGTGCTGAGGACGGGGGTCTCTGCCCTCCCCTGGGGCAGCTGGGGAAAGGGGGCTCTGCCGGGCACCGTGGGGACACAAGCACCGTGTGTGGGGCTGGGGGAGCTGGGCCTTAAAAGCTGAAGGGCTCTTGAGAGCGGGGTCAGCCTGGTAAAATGCAGCTCCATCTCCCCAAGGGGGGGGCTGCCTTGTGGGGTGCTGGTGGTGGGGTCACAGGTGCTGATGGTGGGTTCATGGGTGCCAGCAATGGGCTCAGGGGTGCGGGCAGTGGGCTTGGAGATGCTGGCGGTGGGCTTTCGGATGCCGGTGGTGGGCTCAGGGGTACTGGCAGTGGGCTCAGGGGTGCGGGCAGTGGGCTTGGAGATGCTGGCGGTGGGCTTTCGGATGCCGGTGGTGGTGGGCTCAGAGGTACTGGCAGTGGGCTCAGGGGTGCGGGCGATGGGCTCAGGGATGCCGGTGGTGGGCTAACAGGTGCTGGCGGTGGGCTCGCGGGGCGGCAGGGCTCCCAGGGTGCTGGCAGTGGGCTCAGGGGTGCCGGTGGTGGGCTAACAGGTGCTGGCGGTGGGCTCGCGGGGCGGCAGGGCTCCCAGGGTGCCGGCTGCTGCGCATTAGCTGTCTGCAGCCTTAAAGCAACAAGTGCGATGACTTCAGAGCTTGGCGTGCGTCCACCAGCGCTTTGATGTGGTGTTTAAGCTGCGTTATCTAAGGCTCGTTTAGAACAGGCTTTTAGTCGCGGCTCATATGGAGCCCATCTATTTGGACAGCCATCCCAAAATGAAAGTAGGCTGAGCCCAGACATTTTGATCAAAACATATTCCAGCTGAGCGCAGTTAGCAGCTAGCGGGGACGGCTCCTAACACATCCAGCACAGGTGGATTCAGGGTTTACCTATCATCTAAATATTATTTTTTTTTCCCCAGTTTGAACAAGCCCACACAAGTTTTCCTTCTGCCATTTCAGCCACATGTTGAAAACAGAAAGAAAAAAATAAGAAAGGTAGAGCCAGACATTTCTCCATCTCAAAGAAGACAGACCCTGTCTTTGGCTCAGGCTTTCCCGGACAGAAAGTGTTGGGGTTGTTGGGATCGGAGGAACACTAGGAAACGCTGCTCCACTTTCTCACACAAAGGAACATCCCTCTCGTTTCGGAGCTGTGGGGAGCCTGCACCCCGCCATCCCAGCCCTCCCCACACTTGCCTGGCTCCCCTCACACCCCCTGGGTCAGAACTGGCAGCTCTGACACCGTGTGGGGCATGGGGTGCTGCTGACGGCACCCTGCCAAATTTTGCAGTGTCCTTTCTGCCCATCCTGGGACAGAGCCAGCAGCATGGAGAAAATGCTCGCTTCAGCGCGGGTCTCTGGGAAGATGCGCAGAAAGCCCCTGCGCTGAGAAGCACCTTGGCCAAAACC
>VZTO01001186.1:9688-83702 GCA_013400615.1 Syrrhaptes paradoxus | reverse complement strand
ATGTTGCAGGGATGATGAAGCTGTGGGGATGCTAAAAACAACAGAGAAAGGAGAGGTGGGATTTCCCACAGGGAGCAAAGGTCCCCTTGCTAGGCAGCGTGATGCTCAGGGAAAATAAGCTACCAGAGGGGCTTAGTGCTCCTTGCAAGGGTCTCAGACCAGGCGCTTATTCAGGCACTGGCTTATCCTGAAGTGCCAGAAGGACTACTCACGGGCTTAAAGCTAACTGGGGTTAATGCTTTATTGGACTGGGCTTGCTGGGGGGGATTACACCCCCCTCCCACCTGCCAGCAGGGCAGGGCTCCTGCTTTTTTCTGCAAAGCAATGGTCACATTGCCGGCATCCTCGAGCATCGCTGGGGTATTACACAAAGAAAACCCAAATAGCACCTTCAGCCCGGCACGGCCTGGGAAAAGCCGTTTGTTTGGCTGGGAAGGGGACAGCAGGGTTGGGGATCTGCAGATTAAGTGGTAAACAACAATTTTCTCAAACCAGGCAAATGATCCAGTGCTTTGGGTTACGCTGGTGCCTTTCCAGGCTGTATCCTCACCCCTGTCAAAAGAAAACTCAAATCCTCAACCTGACAATGAGGTTATTCCATTGAATTTGGCAAGAACAGCAGTGAGGAGTCAGGAGCGTTCAGGAGATATTGCTGCTGCGGCTCCTGAAGGGATCCAGATGCATTCCCATCACACGGGGGTGATGAAATCCTCTCCACTCCAACAGAAACAGAGGATATTACCCAGCAGCCACAAAAAAAAAAAAGATGTTTTTGCATAAGCAGAGCCAAATAACTTGCATCCAAGCATTCAGAGCTGGCGAAGCAGCTCGTGAGAATGCGAGTGTTGAGTATCTCTTGAGCCCTGGACCTGGTGAAAATCCAGAGGAGTGGAAAATAACTCCTGTTAGGCCAATTTTTTAAGGGATAAACAGAGTGACCTGCAAAAAAACGATGGTTCTGGCCATCTGTCGCTGATCCCAAACAATATGCCGGAGTGGCTGAGAGTCTTAATACAGAATTAAAGAGGGAGATATAATTGGTGCCAATCAACGGAGGGTTAGGGAAAACAGATCTTATTGTATTAGGTTGATATTTCTTCTTACTGAGAACCACGTTTGGCCGATGAAGGTAAATGTTTGTGAAATTCTCTCCTTCAAGGGAGCTGCGTGACAGCTTGGTTCAGGAATCGGAGCAACAAAGCCACTTCCCAGGAGACATCCCAGGCCAGAAAAGCAGCTGAACCCCGGTCACTGGTTCGCTTCTCCTTGAGCTTTGCTTTGCTTTCTCCGAGCATTTTGCAACCAGGATGGCAGAGACATCGCTGAAAGGCTTCCAGCCCTAGGAGAGAACAAGCCCAGGCTTGTTTCAGATGCAGCAGAAAGATCTCCTCCTTTAATTTGGAGATTTTAAAGTGTAGACTGGGATCCAGGCACCCGAAGGGTAAAGCACAAGCGCTGGGTGCCAGCATCCACCGATGCACGTGCGGAGGGAGGAAACCCCTCTAATGCTGCGCCCGACTCACAGAAAACTCCTTTCACATCCCTCCTGCAAGCTCAGATTTGCACCAGGCAGGTGCATTTTAAGCCCAAACTTCTTGCTTTTGACCTGCTTCAAGAGCCTGAGGTTCAAATCGCTCCCAAGCAGAGACCAGCGAGGAGGGAGAAGAGGGATTTTGATTACAAACGCAGAGATATTTCAGGAGAAACAGACCAGAAGGATGGAAAAGCAAGTGTAAAGATGCAGAGTGAAGAAATTGGAGGAGAGGAGGATGGTTATGGGAAGGGGAGCTGTAGGGCAGAGCATCCCCAGGAAGCTGGGTGAAACCCTGGGCTTTCCCCAGGGGAAAGAACTGCAATTAATGGGGGACCGGGAGGAGGGTCTGCAGGCTCGGCAGGCTTCAGGAAAGCTGAACTGCAGAAAGCCTCTGGAGGATTCTTTCCTTCTTGGTCTGTGTTTCAAACCTGCCTCCTCCTCCCGCAGCGTGTTTCTCCACTGCGCTTCCAAACGCTTAATGGAGCTGCTCGGTGTCGTTTACAGATGGGGAAACTGAGGCCAGGGCGAGCTGACCTGCCCAAAGCCACCCAGCAGGCTGGCAGCAAGCCCCCAGCACACCCCCAGCAACCACCGCAGTCCTCCCACCCTCCAGGTCCCGCCGCAGGGATGCCCGCTGCCATGGACCAGCTCCACGCCACAATCCCCCCGCGCTGCGCAGCATCACCCACCACCCTGCCCTCAGCTCCTGCGTTGCAACCAACAAGCTGAGCAGCAAACACATCTTTCTGCAAAGGCAAAAACCAGTTTGCAAAGCCCTGTTCATCCTGCCCATGCTCTGTTGCAACCTTTAGCTTCCCGTGAAAGACCCCGAGCACAAGCCCTGCTACCAGCAGTCCCGCTCCCCCGGCAGGGACTGAGCCTTCGGTGTTTCTGCCGCTGATGGAACCGTGACACAAGCCCAAAGGATTTTCTGTATCTATCCACGATGGTGCTTCGGAGGAAGCAAAGCAAAGCAGCCGATACCGCTCAGCATCAAAATAAAACTGACTGCACCCTGCAGCCTCGCGAGCAAGAGCAGAGACGGCCACCGGCTACGCTAGTCGTGCGAGGTGCCCATTCGAACCAAGTCTTCCCACCCAGTATGTGGTAAAGATGCTAAAAATGAAGTGCACTGACTGCGGGAAAGCAACAGACACGACAGAGCTTAAACAGGCTCCGAAAAGCTCCTGAATTACAAGGTTTAAGGAAATGACTCATTCCTCCCCAACCCCAGCAGCGTGCGCTGCCGTCTGCATCGCCGAGCCGGGGGTCTTGGTATCGGTGTGCAGCGGGGTTGGGTAACGAGTGTTCCTGCCACGAGCGGGGGAAACCCAGGGATCAGGAAGTATTTTAGCTGCTCCCAACCCGAGCGACAAGCTGAAGGAGATAGGAGGCAGGTTTTAATTTACTCCAGCATGTCTTGGTTCATCAGAAGGAGAAAAGTGACGGTGCCCTGCGGGGAGGTCGGTGCGTGAAGGTTTCCCTGCCCTGCTGCAGAGCATCCTCAGCACCGAAAATTCCGGCTCTGGGTGGTGATGAGACACAAACGGACCCTGAAACTTGCGGGTCTCGTAAAGCAGCACCTTATTCATGGAAGGAAAAGCACACAGGGGATTTTCTCTGAGCATTTTTGGCTAAATTTTGCCCGGCTCCAACTGCAAGGGGAGCGTGGGACCCTGCACACATCCCTCTCCTGCGCAAAGGATGGTTCTCATGAGCAAAAAATGGGATTTGGTTTTGCAGGTGACAAAAACCAGGAGCCCTGACACCTTCCCAGTGCAAAGCAGCAAACACATGTCCCGTCGGATGGGATGAATATCACTTTGACAGAGACACCATTACTCACTTTCCTGTTTGGGAAGCCAAGTTCAGGAGTAAAAGGTCTCGATTGTGTCCCAGACTTGACCACAGCGGAGCTGGGAGAGCTTCAGCTGGGGCAAGAGGCAGGAGACAGGCTGGGGCTGCTCTGGGCTTCCCCCCAGCAGCGAAGGTGCCCCCCGCCATGCGCTGGCTTATGCCAGTCCTACATCTCCTAAAATGAAGCCAAAACCCTCCCGCTGCCCGAGCAGGCGATCCCCAGGTGGGACAAATCATCTCAGGGCACCCACCCTGAAACATCCCCAAAATGTCCCCATCGGAGCGGTGACAGCCGCAGTCTGGTGGCTCTTTCCAAGGAAGAGCCAGGGAAGCGCATTGCTCCAGCCCCCCGTGATCGATGCCCAGCTCCTGGCACAGGGACAGGGCTCACACCGCCGTGCCCCCGCGGCACAGCACCCCCAGCTCGCCCAGCCCCTGTGGGTGCCGTGTTAGTGCCACCTCTGCCGTGTAACCAGCGCTCGGGGAAACGGGGAAAGGCGGCAGCACCCTGTCCTGAGCACATCCTGCAGCTCTACAACACCCCGAAGTCGAGCCAAGCGCCTCGTTCAGACCAAGGCTGCAGAGCCACAGCTGGGAAGGGTGCAGAAGAGCAATAGCAGCTCCGTAGCAATGCAGGAGACATTTTATAGGATATTGCCCTGCCCACAGCATATTACAATGTTCAGAAAGTCCCTGTTTTCCTGCACCCATCGCCCTTTGCACCAGGATGCTGGTGCTTGGAGCTCTCCTTCCCGGTATGTGCAGCAATTGAGACAAAAGAAGTTGTGTTCAAATCCTGTTTCTCTGTTTCCACTCCCTGGTTTGCTGCCTACCCAAAGATCACTTTTTAAAATATTTAAAAATGGGAAAAAAAGGCCAATGCTGTCCATCAGCCTGCGATGGGAGCCTCCACGTGCTCTCAGCAAGATATACATATTTTAAAAGCTTGGCAGGAAGAGGGCTCCAAACTACACAATTAAACAGATTTCCCTCAGAACACTCTTTGTACACACCAAACCCCACAGAGACCCTTTCCCTGCGCTACCGCTCTGCCCGGAGAGGGTCCTCCGCAGCCGATGAGCTCGGGATGGCTCCTTCCCTTCTGCTGGGGAAGCCGCTTATCCGCCCTTTGCCTCCACTTAACTGTCCGTAAACTGGGGATTAAAAACAAAAAATCGACTTCTTTTGTCAAGGGATGGAGTAGGAACAATTGCCTGGAAAGAAATTTAACCCTCCTGGAGGAAAGAGATATCCCCGGCCCTTGTGTGCGTCCACACGTGGGGTGGGATGGATATCTCTGCTCCTCTGGCCACCCCAAGCACCTGAAGGGCACCTATTGTGCTGGGGAACAAAAGAACCTTTTTAGAAGAGTTCAGGCCTGAACACACACACTAAAAGGGGAAATAAGCAGGAGAAAAAGATGAAGGTGTCAAAGTACCAAGTGGAGGGGCTAGGGTTGGTGTTGCTGCAAGTCCACTGCGTCCCCTGGTACCAAGGACACATCTGTCCCTGTTTTGAGGTGGCATCCAGAGCTGAAACAGGGGAAGGTCCTAAAACACAAGCGAGGGAAAGGGCAAGGAGCCTAGGAAAGGAGGTCGGAGGCTGTAAATGGCTCTAAGTCACCCAGTGCCCCTATATAAACCGAATACATAAAGCACCCAGGGAGGCAGCTACAGGCTGTGTCCCTGGGGCAGGAGCTGCCGGCTCCCGTCCTTCGGTGCCAGCAGCGTCACTTAGTCTCTCAGATGACAGGTACAAAGGGTAGGAGAGGAGCAGGACATTCCAGAGAGCATCCCTGCCACGCCGCACGTGCAGATGACTACCTTAGGGACGCAGCCTTTCCCCCGCTTGCTTCCTGCACGATCTGAAATGTCAGCCAGGAGCTTTCGGTGATGCACTCTCCTCCATTTAATGCAGCGAGCTGAGCAAGGCAAGCCCTTCGCCTCGCCTCGGGAAGGCTTTGCAGCAGGCTGCCAGACAGCAGGCTGCCAGCTCCCCCGTTCATATTAATCTCCGAACGCTGACCCCTCTCTAAGCACATCAGAAACAGCCGAGTCCAACGTGCCGCCAAGGCTGAGGCTCGTCTTTAACTCCCAAGTGACGGTTAAAATACTCCTAAGTCCTAATAGGAGGCACATTGCAAGAGAGCAAAGTAAGTTAAATCAGCAGCTGGCTGCAAAGAGAGCAATGTTTCAGTGATCTCTGCGATTCCTGGCACAACACACGTGGCAGCCAGTCGGAGAGAAACCATCAGACCGTGCGGCAGCTGAACGCGTGTATCTGGCTGAAGGGTACCCAACGAGACAGCACCCAGGGAGGAGGCAGGCAGGAATGGGGCAGAGCATCCAAAGGATATCCCTGGTTTTTTTTCTGTGTGTCTTAAAGACAGAGCAGCATTGCTTTTATGTTTTTCAGCGATACCATTCAGTACTGGAGCAAAACTGCTGTGGGTGAAGTGGTTTCCTTGCCACTTCTCCCATACAGCATCTTTTTACTGTCGATAAAATCCATTTGAAATTATTCTGCCCCTACAAAAGAAGGTGGGGAGTAGTCAGGAAAGCAACCTAACAGCCTGCGAGGTTTCTGCTTATTTTAAACGACAAAGAAACCGAAAATCGTTCTGTGCCGTTTCCAGGAGAACATGCGGTTTCCGTTCCCGTGCAGCTGCCGCGGGGAAAGCGCAGACACAAAAGTCATCTGCAAACTGTCCCGGGGGGGCTGCTTCCCCTGCTTTTACACTCAAATCCTCCTTTTAGGAACAGGCGTGCAGGAAAGCTTTAATAACAACAAAAAGTGATTGCTCGTAGCCTGAAATGACATTTCAGACTGCTGGCAGCCTGGGGAAAAGGCACGCTGGGGTGTTCCCAGTTATCCCAGGCAAGGGATCCCAGTTATCCCAGACAAGAGATCCCAGGTTTGTTCCCTCCCACGATGTTCCAGAACATCTCCCTAATAAAGATCATCGGTTAGGTCCTCAGCTGGTGAAAACTCTGGTAGCTCCCATAAAGCTGTCACACAGCATTAGGCAAGAAGCTGCTCCGACGTTTTTACGGTTCTGGTTCTACTAACTGGGGCTAAGGCAAGGCGAAGGGACAGGGTTACAAACCGTTCTGATTCTTTTAAATCTGGATAAAATCCCAGCTAACCTCTGATTTTGGCATGGCCAGCACCTCTCAGGACAAATCCCCCTTTCCATATGCTTGGGCAAGGCGTGACTCGCACAGGTCAGGGGGAGAACTCTGCCGCAGGAGGTATTTAACAGCATCCCTGGGCTGTACGCTACCTGGAAGGAATCTGGTTTGATTTAACCCAAAACCCAGCAAAACAGAGCAGAACTGGAGCCCAGGCGCTCGGGGATGAGCAGCCAGGCCCTGCCTTTAGCCTGCTTCGATGGCAGGGGTCAGAGCAAAGCATTAAACCGCTGCAAACCCCCTTTTCAGCATGGAATTGAAGAAATCCAATTGCAAAAAAAAAAAAAAAAAAAAAAAAAAAAAAATCATCTACATAAAAAATAAAAAAAAAAAAGCAGCAGGGTTTTCCTCCTCTACACAGCACCAAAAAGCAAAGCGAAAAGCAAATATAAGCAAAGGAGCTAAGGGATGTTCTCCCACTTCACCTAACATGCACAAAAATACCCGAGAGCATCAAGGTAAGCTGAAAAATAAAACGAAGCAGTGAAAAACATGAGGTTTGTCCCCCAAAAAAGCAACATTTATGATGCTCCCTACCCCGTGCAAAGCTCACCTGATCCCATCAGAAGTCCCGTGGCCCCTGGTGCACACGTGAAGACGAAGCCGGTGTATTTGCCCCGGCGGGGTTTTGGTTACTTTTCAATCCTGTTCTTTATGGATTTGTCCCCTTTGTTTCAAAAAGCTGCCGAGGTTTCTCAGCCGAGCTTTCCCGCTGGCTGCTCGGTGCCATTTCACACCGGGTTTGGGGAAACCGCCGGGTTTCGTGCGGCACGACGGTCGTTCTCTTCACTCATGTTTGCAGGATGAGAATCCATCCCCAAATTTCACTGCCAAGGTGTGAGTTCCTCTGCGAGGGAAAGGGGGGTTTGGGGTGTGTTATTGCCTACGGGCGCTTTATTCGGCACAGGGGGGATGTGGTCCGGGAAGGGGATGCCGGGATGGGGTCACATAGTGGGGTACAGCCGCAGTGTCCTGTGGGGTGACGGGGCTGGAAGCATCTGGAAAGGTTTTTTGCAGGAAGAGCGAGGACCAAGGGGGATGGGAGAAGGGATGCCATGACAACCTTTGGGGGTTTCCCAGGAAACCAGGGTCGCCATGGCAACTGCATCACTCCTGTCCGAATTAGTGACTTCCGCTGGAAGGCGCGTTCGCCACTTTAATCTTCTGGCGATAAGCGGCTGCATCTCTCCCAAATGCATTGCAAAAAAAAAAAAAAAGAAAAAAAGGAGGAAACATCCCTTTGTCTCCAGCTGGGTGGGTTGGAGGCTGTACAGCCCCATCGAGGAGCCTGTCATGGATCCGGCATCCACGCCGGCATCGCTCCCCAGCACCGGCAGCTCCCCAGACCATTCCATTTTGCTTTTCTCCCCTCTCCTCCCCGCACACAGACCCGCTGCACGGCCACAAATTTGACATCGGATGAAATAATGCCGTAGAGTTACAGGGGAAGGGAATTAAGAATAGAAAACGAGGGTTGGTTGGGGTTTTTTTTCTATTATAATCAGCACTGAATGCACCCGGTCTCTGACCAGATTAGAATTTCATAAATGATCTAGGGGGGAGCACAGGGAGTCGGGGATGCGCCTGTAATGCCACACCACATTTCAATATTAAGCATCATTTAACAATGTGGTAACAGAGACTCTCTGCAAAATTAAATGCCTCTTTCCTCCCAACCCCCTTCCAGTTCGCTCTGCAACATGTTTTCCTCGTCTCCCCACCCAATCCGGGGTTGTTAATCCAACAAGTGAGCTTATGCGATGGAAGGGAAATCGGCTCCACGCTGCCTTTAGGGAAGGGGGGGGAAATAAAATCAGGAGCAAAGCCAGAGGTCCCCAAAAACAAGAAAACAAAAGCAGCCCTGCAACACGTTGCAGAACAAACACCTGTTTCGGCGGTGAGTGTGTTTTGTCTTCATCGTCCTTCTCTTTACCCTTTAGCCGTTCTCTTCTGCGGAGGATTTTAAATCCTTTTNTTTTTTTTTTTTTGGATCTTTAGAAAGGAAGGATCTTAAAAAAAATAAACATATAAAAAACGAGGGTACACACAGACCGATGATGGTGCATGTTCCACGCAACACCGAGTACACAGTCACTTTGTATTATTATGATTGGTATTATTTATTTTTTTTACCACATCCTCCGATTTTGTCACTGTTTGTTTGGTTTGGGGTTTTTTTAAACATCCGTAAAGATCTTTTTGATGTTCACACAGTTGGGATTGTTTGTGGTTGTGCAGTTGCCTGTTTTAAAGGCAGCCTGTTTGAAAGCACTGTGGTTGATTCCCCCTTCTTCGATCACCATGTACTCGGACTTGCTGAGGGTGGAATTGCTGCGAGCCTTCCTCATCTCCTCACTGGACGAGAGGTGCTGGCAGCTCCCGACGTGCATGTACTGGGCTTGCTCCTCACCTTCTGTCTCCCGGTGGTAGAAATAGTTAAAATTGGAGACTATCACAGGCACAGGGAGAGCGATGGTTAGCACCCCCGCAATGGCACAGAGAGACCCCACAATCTTGCCCCCAATGGTGATGGGGTGCATGTCCCCGTAACCCACCGTGGTCATGGTCACCACCGCCCACCAGAAGGCATCGGGGATGCTACTGAAACCTGAACTGGGGTCATCAGCTTCTGCGAAGTAGACAGCGCTGGAGAAGAGGATGACGCCGATGAAGAGGAAGAAGATGAGCAAACCCAGCTCCCGCATGCTGGCCTTGAGGGTCTGTCCCAGGATCTGTAGCCCCTTGGAGTGTCGGGAGAGCTTGAAGATACGGAAGACCCTGACCAGCCGGATGACTCTGAGGATAGCCAAGGACATGGCTTGCTGGCCGTTGCCTTGCCTCTCAGCCAGCTCAGTGCCCAGCGTGATGAAGTAGGGAATGATGGCCACAATGTCAATGATGTTCATGATGTTCTTGGAGAAGGTGGCCTTGCTGGGACAGGCAAAGAAGCGGACCAACAGCTCGAAGGAGAACCAAATGATGCACAAAGTCTCCACTACAAAGAAAGGGTCGGTGAAGGACGACACCATGGAAGCAGCTGAGGATGAGGAATTGGTGAAGACGTCAGGTTGGAGAGGGCCACCACCTGTCCCAAAGGTCCCCCCAGTTCCCTCATAGTCGTGGTCATCCCTGAATTCAGGCAGGGTCTCCAGACAGAAGATGACGATAGAGATAAGGATGACCAAGACAGAGACTATGGCAATGCCACGGGCCGGTCCAGAGCTCTCAGGGTACTCAAAGAGGAGCCACACTTGGCGTTGAAACTCCTTGTCAGGAAGCGGCCGCTGCTCCTCCCGAATGAAACCCTCATCCTCCCGAAACTTCTCCATGGCCTCCTCCCCCAGCTGGTAGAAGCGGATCTCCTCAGAGAAGATATCGATGGGGACGTTGACAGGTCGCCGGATGCGCCCACCTGACTGGTAGTAGTAGAGGATGGCGTCGAAGCTGGGCCGGTTCCGGTCGAAAAAATACTCGTTGCGGAGGGGGTCGAAGTAGCGCATCCTCTTGCGTGGGTCCCCCAGAAGCGTTTCGGGGAACTGCGCCAACGTCTTCAACTGGGTCTCGAACCGCAACCCCGAGATGTTGATCACCACCCGCTCGCAGCACTCGTGCTCCCCACCGCCCGCGGGCTGGCCGGCGGGGACGGCGGCCGGAGTCGGGGGGCGATCGTAGCGGTCCCCCCCGAGCAAAGGATGAGGATGCTGCGGCTCTTCCAGCAAAGGGTCTCCGCCACCCCCCACCACGGTCATGCTGCCTTCCTCCCCTTCTTCACCTTCGTCCTCCTCTTGGTCGGGGGCCGGCTGGGGGGCGGCGGGGGGCAGCTGCTCGGTGTAGCCCAGGTTGTGGTGGCTGCTGGTGGAGTCGCCCCGCGGATGCCGGCTGGCGGAGGAGGCAGCTGGAGAGTAGAGTAAGCTCCGGCGCTCGTCCATAAAGGTGTGGGGCGGAAGGGGAAGGGGGGAGGGAGGATCGTGAGAGGCGGCAGCCGAAGCCTCTTTTCTTCCTCTTCTTCCTCCTCCTCCGGGCGGAGAGGGAGAAACAGCCGCCCAATTCCTCCAGCGCCTGCCGCTGCTCTGAAGAACTGAGGCTCTTTCTCAAAAAATCCGCCCCCAGCCCTGGCACCGCCTCGCTCAGTCACCGCTCCCGGAGACACCCACCAGCACCCCCAGCCCTGCCCCACAGCCCCCCAGCAAGCTGTGGGCATCCCCTCCCCTGCCCCAGCCCTGGGGTGGGGGGGACCCCGATCCAGCGACACGCCGGAGGGGCTTCGCTCCCCTCCCGGGAGCATCCTTTGATGCTCAGCGGGTTGCAAGCGGGGAGAGTTGTTTGTTTTTTTTTTTTTCCCTGGCAGAACCGCTGCCTTAGAAAGAGTTTTTCTGCCCTTCCCCCGGGAAGCAGAAATGTAATTTTTATTATTAATTTTGGGGTTTGCCTGTTTGTTTCAAGTCACCGTTTCAAGCCGCGGCGGGGCTGTGGGTAATGGAAAGCAGACAGCGGCGGCCGGGGCCGCCAACAGTTGTTTTGAATCAGCGTTTCGGATGAAGTGCTGGGGATTTTTTTTTTTTTTCCGTATAAAAGAGAAAGCGTGTGCATGTGCGTGTGTCTGTGTGCGCACGTGTGTGCATGCATGTGCGTGTTTGCACACACGGGTGCGTGTGCGTCCGCATCCCCGCAGCACAATAAATGGAGAAGTGAAGCTCAGCCAGCCCTCAGTCGAGGCAGTTTCAGTCTGAACCCAAATCTGTATTTCAGACTTTCCTGCAAGAAAGCCAAAAGACTTCTAATTTTTTTTTCCTCCCTTCAATTGATTTTCTTATGCAAATACTTCCATTTTGGCCAAATGGAATTTTTTTAAGGCAAAAGTCTCCTCTGCAAGAGCCCAGCGCTGGAAAACGCTCCGTCCCCAGGAGATGTGCACCAAGGACAACCTCTGATTTCTGCACCCCATCTCCCCCCCCCCCAATGGGTCCCCATTTTCCCAAATCCCCCCAACAGCAGAAGCGCTTTAATCCCCAGGCATGTGCCAAGCGGGGCTTAGGCAATTCAGGGAGTTCCTGGCTTGGGAAAAAGCCCGACCGTGAAGGTTGGGGAGAGGCGAGAAGGGTGACGGTGCTGCCATTCCCACGCCGGGCGGGTGGTCCCACGGTGACGGAGGTTAAAAGCCCTCCACCAGCCCCACTTCAGCTCATCACCGTGGTTATTTTTAACCAGCTCAGCCTCCAGAAGGCAGGGAGAAAAACAGATGAAAAGATCAAACTTATTTATACTTTAAATTAGAAACAAGCTGTAGAAAATAGACAAACCCAGAGGGGGAAAACAACGATAAATATTGGTGCAAGAGCTGAGTCCGGACTATAAATGGCAGATTAACGCTGCGGGTGAGGTCTGAGCAAGCCAAGCTTGCCTTCCTCTTTGCTGACAGAGGAGGAAAAACCCTCAGCCACCAGAAACCAGGGGGTTTCCTGGGGGAATGAGCCTCAGCGAGGTTCTGGTGCCTACCCCACCCCAGGCTTTGGGTGAGCTCTGCCTCCATCTCCACCAACCTCCCGGTGCCGGCGTGGCCACGCTGGGTTTGTCCCGCCGGCAGTAAGACAGCAGCCAGGTGTGACCGTTGGAAGACATTCACCCACCATCACACACAAGGACACTCTGGGCCATGTCACCTTGCTCCAGATTCAGACACATGTCCCCTGTTGCCACCTCCATCCTTGGACCCTTTGAGTCCCATTTTCCTTGAGGTTGTGGATCTCCTGGGACGAGGGGTTGGGTCGACGGGTCCCCTGTCCTGCTCCCCCATCATTCCTGCAGCAATTAATAGCGCTGAGCAGCAACAGGCAAGAGCATCCACTCCTCCTTCCCTACACACAGCACATCCTAAACCCCAGATAAAGCAGGAAGCAAAGCCCGGGAGCATCATTAACCCTTGAGCTGCCCATGTTGCTTGTGGGTTGAGCAAAATTCCTGGAAACAAGAGTTCACACCCAAGTTTGAGGCTCTGTTTTCCGCAGGTTTCATGGTCACGCAATAACTACCATCTCCTCCCTACATACATCTGTGTGGCACTTCCAGACTCGTCTGGCTCATCTCTCTCCTCTGCTAGGATTTCTGCCAATAGATCACTGTCATCTGGTCTAAGGCAAACAAACAAGGCTGCTTCAAACCATAAACATTTATTGATGACAAAAGGCTCGAGGCAACGAGGCGTAACTTCCATCATTGCAACAGTTTACTCTGGATCTCAGTCAGGGGCAAACTCTTTGGAAATTATTGAGAGAGCCACAGAGCTTTGGGATGCTGCTAGGAAAAGCTCTTCCCTTCAAACCAGGAGGATTAAGCTCTTACCTCCCCCTTAGCTACAACACAGCAGCAGACGTTAACCCTTGAGCTCCGGGCAGCTTTGGTCTGGCTCAGAGGATTTCTCCAGGGGCTACAGCCCCATGTCCCCAGGCAGGCACAGCCTCCTGGCCCTGTTTACTCCTCCAGTGCTTCCCCGTAATCCTATCAAAGCCAATTAAGCTGCGCCAGACGAGCAGCATCGCTGCAGGCAGAGAGCAGCCGGAGGGACAGGTCACCTCCTCCCCATCAAAGTCCCCTCAGCTCCTTCCTTCTGGTGAGGTCCCCAGCCAGGGTTGGGTTCAGCACGGGGGATACAGCAACAGCATCACCCCCTGCTCGGCACCAGCCCTGCCCGCCCCGCACGTGTTCCCCGCAGGGGTTTGCGTGCAAGCCCAAAATTTGTCAAGCAGCTGCAGAGGTGGCCTAGGTCATGTCCCAAAACCAGGAGGTCTGAGCACAAGGGCAAAGGCAGGGGAATAAAGGCCCAGGGGAAGGGACATCTCTGCCGTGTCCAACCCGGCCAGAGCTTTCCTGCGGGCTGGGAGCTCGCGGTGCGAGGTGCAGAACCAAATCTGCTCCCCAAGGCTGGGGCTTTTCTGTCTACTGCAAGATGTCCCAGTCCTCCCTCTGCAAGTTCCTCTCTGCTTTTTCATCCAGCTCTTCTGCTGCATCTGGTCTCAACAAATTTAATTTTATTCCTAATGGCCATTTAAGAAATCCCCTTGTGCAATGATCTACAGGCTGACCTATAGCATCAGATGTGGTTTCTACAGAGAAGCAAAGCAAGCATCACTCATTTCCTTCTTTAACGGCCCTCTCGGGGCAGATTTCCAAGCAGAAGGGACACACAGCTTCCCTCTTCCCACAGCCAGACCCAGACCACGAGGGGAACCCCCCAGCATCCCTCCCCAGGGGGATAAGGGCTGCACAGAACATCTCAGGACCTTCACCCCGACCCTCAGCTCTTCCCAGGTGTGGGGCTGCCTCAGCACCCTGCTGACACCTGGAAATCCTGCCTCCCTCTTTGCTGAAGCCCATTGCCTCTCAAGCAGCCTTTTGGGCTTGTCCTTGTCCCACCAAACCCCTCCTGGTCCCCCAGGAGCAGCTGGGCAGAGCGGTACGGCACCTGGAATTAGCTCACTGGCGAGGTTTTTTATGTCATCTCAGAAACATGAGCTCTACTGCTGCTCAGAGACGTAACGCGGACAAATGTTGAGCGGACACAGGCTCAAGGTTGTCACTCAGGTCACTAACTGCTGCCTGAAACCCCTGCAGATGAAACTGCAGGGGACGGCTGGCATCGGACAGACAGTGCAGCATCAACCCACCTCTGCAAGATTAATTTAGAGCAACCCATCATGACACAGCTATAACACACGTTACACAGATAAAACACACGTTGTACAGCTAAAACAGATGAAGGGATGCCCCAGCCCTGCTCTGCTTAGCTTGCTTCACCCAGGTTCGGCTGCCTGCCCTCCCTGTAGCCTTCAACTGGTTCTTCCCATCAGATTATCCCTGATTTAATTCTGATTATTCGCTCGGCAATTGGGGAATAAATTGAACACAATCTCTGGCTCCAGACTGACTGGTCCGGCCATCCTCACCTTCTCCTTCACAGAGACAGGAGGTGGGAGCACCCCCACGGCCCCCGAGGCTCACCCCTTCCAGGAGAGCCGGGCTGGTATCCCAGCGCACACCGAGATGGGGTCACTGACATTGGGGGTCAATCAGACATCCCATCACATCTCCTCAAGCCACAAAAGCATCCGAGGAGGGTTACACCTCTGGGCTAACATCTAGGATAAGACAAATTCCCTGCCGACGCCGCCCAGGGAGGCAGAGGAGGGATGGGAACTGAATCCTGGTTCCCCAGGATGGATTTAGCGCTCTGTCTCTGGAGCTCACAGTCCCTATTCCTGTCCTCGGCTTAGTCAGACTCCGGGTGTAAATCCATTGTGGAGTGAATCCTTCAGTCTCTCCGTGCCTCAGTTTCTCATCTGAACATTAAGAGAGTATTTCTCGCCTCCCACCCAGAGCCTATTTAAATCCCACACCAGAAGCCGTTCGCTGTGCTCGTGGTGGCAGAAAATGAGAAAGATGATACGGAAATTTGGAAGAGGGAAGAAAATTCGCTGCTGTCTGACTCCTGCAGCTTGCTTAGCGCTCAGCACAGGTGAAAAGCATCCGCAGGGATAACTGACACCTCTCTTTAACAGAGGGCTTAGCACCAAGTACAGCAGGACCCCCAGCACCCCGGGACCCTCTCGGACCGCTGCAGCCCTGCTACTGAAGGGAGCACGTCTTAGACAACACTCACCACTGTTAATAGATGGGGGAAATCAAAATTGAGCTGCCAACCCAAAATAACTGAGCAGGGACAAGAGCTGTTTTTCCTGTTTTCTTCCACAATGCCATGCATTTAGCAGGAATATTACCTGGCCAGCAACGAACGAGGTTTGCTGGCTAAAAACAGTCAGGCAAGGTACTCTGCATCGCTCGGTCGTTTCACTCGGCGACTCCGTTGCCTTTAATGGAGCTGCCGGAGCTAAATCCCATCCAGCCCCATAGGGCTCTGGGGGTTACAACTCTGGATATAGTTAGACCTATTTTAATATCCTAAAAAGTGATTAACTGGGTGGGATTACGGTGGCCAAACCATGTGAATGCAAATTCCCCTGTAAGGGGGATCGTGTTCCAAGCCCTTCACAATGACAGCAAAAGGATACCCAGCTCCTGTTGCACACCATTATTGGGTCATTAAGAGATAAGATTACATCCACACAGCAATTTAACCACAAATCCCGGGAGACAACAGGGCAACGGTACTGTGTTTTCATTACAAAGGTAAAAATGTCCTCGAGAGGGGTGAACGACCCGCGTTTGAGTGACAGGGAGGAGCAAAGCCAGGGGACTCCTCCGGGACTTGAGGCCACGTTGGGAGAGCATCAGTGCCAAGTCAGACCCAGCCTTGGTGTAAAGATGCAAAAACTCTGATTTCTGGCAGCAAAAAGCGCTGCGTGGGTGAGGAGTGACTGCTCGCCCCATGAATAATTTATTCCATGGGTGTCACTTCTCTTTGGGGTTGGTGACAGTCACCCAGCAAGGCGGCACTAGGCAAGGCGCAGCCTTCGCAGCCCCCTTAAGCCAAGAGAGCCACCGTGCCATCCCACAGCAGGGAAAACCCTTGATATCAGCCCCTACATCCCAACCCAGCAACAGCTCTCCATCGAAACGAACGTGGCCGGAGCAGTTTGCACTAAGATCCAGGATCGGTCTCTTTGCAATAGTATTTTAAGTTGAATTTTCAGAGGATGCTCAAGATATTCAGGGTGAATTGGTGCCTAACTCCCTCCCGCTGCACAAACAACTCTGTCCCTGAGTAACACGATTTTGCTTTGCACAGAAATACCGGAGAATCTCTAAGTCACCGCTGTGCCGCAGAGCATCCCTTGTACAGGCTAGAATGTTTATTTTCAGGACGTGCACTCTTCACCTTTTTCTCACTGTTTAGCCAGTTACATTCAGAAAAATAAATGGCATCACAGAAATGAAGTGATTTTTCTTGTGTCAGGTCGCTGGGATGGAGCCTGCCTCAACCCTCCTCTGCCCTGGCTCCAGGCGCTGGGGCCTCCAGCAATGAGACCAGAGGGAGCTGAGCGAGGAGGAGATTTATCAAGGGCGCGGAGCTGTCTCACCCGAGCACAGGATCCCCGTGACAGCCGCTGTGCCGCATGGAAAGCAGGCAAGGACTTTCAAACTGTGTTTTGTCTCTTAGATTTCTCTGCCTTTCCCCAATCCTCTCGATTTTTCCGGGACTTTTCATTTACTAGTTCAGTGAACATCGTGTTAGAGAGGAGAGAGATGAAATCTGAGTTTGCAGGAGTTTGATGGACACGGCCCCGGAGCAAAGAACGAGGGATGAGGCGCTGCCATCACGTTGTGTTCAAGTGGGACATGACTTCCATCAACACACATCTTCGGCACCGTGGAGGAAGAGCCAGCACCGAGCAAATCTGGTGTTAGTAAGAAGCTCGCAGGAGGAACACAAGCATCAATACATTCAGCCTGGGGACAAGCCAGCTCTTGGGGAACCAGGCTGGTCCCCCAGAGAATCCCAGTCGCCCAAGGGATAGCGGGACTGGGGTAGCCTGAGAGCCCAGCTCTGAGAGCCCCCAGCCCCCACGCGATCGTGCTAACCCAAAAAACCAAAGCAAGGGAGCTCCAGTTTCCACTGAAATCACAACAGATTTTTTGCCGGAGGTGAAACTGCTGGTGGTTAAAATGGGGAACACAACGGGCAGGGGAGAGCCGGGAGGGACAGAAAAACCCCTTTCGTAGCTCATTGCCTTATACTTTCTAACAAACACAGGAGCAAAATCACCGTGTACAATTATTCTGAAACCACCCCATTCCCATTAGACTTTGACAAAGTGATGGAAAGAAACAGGGTGACTGCTGCCCGGCCGCGACGCAAGAGCCACGTTACAAAGACAAGGATGCTCCAGCAGGCTGGATCCCCCAGTGACATGGTCCTCGGGCTTTTGGTCTCAAAGGAAATGGCTAAATACCAAATTCAAACTTGCACAGGTCACCAGGCAAAACATCACTGCAGCCCTGGCTTCCTGGCTGAAGTTTGGACAGTGCTTTGAAACAAAAAAACAAAAAAAACCCCCAAAAAAAACCCCTCCCCTGCATATAAGTGCTAATATTGTCATCATTCACCTTCTAGCTGTCGATCCAGGGGAAATTCTCTTCTGTCTGTCCTCCCCATCTTCACGGTGAGTTTAACCCTTGAGCTAGCAGTGCTGGGAACTGGTTCATTATAAAAAGCCCCCCCTCAGCTGTAACCTTATTCTATGGGGGCTATTTTCTGCAGGGGAGAGGCATCTGCACAGGGCTTGCGGTGTTCAAACCCAGGCAGTGAGTTTGGGTTCAGCTGTAACATCTGGATGCTGGTAGATCTGCATTTATCTGTAACATCTGGATGCTGGCAGATCTGCCAAGGCTGCAGGTAAAGCTGGAGACCCTCAGTGCTTCCCAGCCATGAGGGAAAGGCTTTATTTCTAGCTGGGAAACCCAAACCAGCAAAAAATATGAAGCAAAAGAATTCATGCAGCTTCACAGGGAGTCTGCAGGAGACCTCGAAGCCGTGAGCTCTGCAGCTCAGCCCTGTGATTTATTTCTAGGCAGATCTCCTGCTCTCTAGCTACAGCACTTCTGCGGGATCCCCCTCCCTGCACAGCCCGTTACTGAGAAACCCAGAAAGCCCGCTCAGAAATCCCCTTCTATCACGGGGTGTTTGCAAAGAGGAACGCACCAAAAACCCAGCGAGGAGTAGCAGATGAGTCACTTCTTTGTCTCCTTAAGCCCCCTCGTTGGGACCAAGGGGTGCGATGCCAAGCGATGGGTGACACAGTCCCACCAGGAGACCACCCGTGGGTGCCAGAGGGGTCAAATTCATTTTACCGACCAACTTTTTTTTGGCAAGAGCTAGTGATAACGACCAAGATCTGCTAACAATGCAAGCTTCTCTCAAATTACTCTTCTTACATAACCTCCAAAACAAAAGTAAAAGCCACCCCATTCCTTTTTCCCATTTCTCTAAGCCTAACCAATGCAGGGATGTTTTTGGGGGTGGAGAGGGCTTCATGGAGCCTGGCTCTTTTTTTTTTTTTTTTCTTTGCTATATTAGAAGAAACAGGTCCTCGCCCAGCTTGGGGACACCAGGAAGGCTGATGCGCTCTGTCACCTGTGACAGTAACCCCAGCAACAGCCCGGCTGCCGGCAGAGGCAGGAGAGGATGCTGACTCACTGCCTGCTCCGCTTTCGCAGCTCAGTCTTCACAAAAAGCACTGCTGGAAGAGTCTCGCTGCTCCTTTCCTCTAACCTTCCCCTTAAAATATAATTAAGAAACCTCAATTACAAACGAACCCATGACAAAAAAAGTATCAGTGAGTATCAAGGCAAAGTTTAATTCCACGAACGATCCAAAAGGCAGCACCCACCGTTAATTCGCTGAAATCTTTACAAACAGAAAAGACTCCGGAGACGGAAGGTTTAGCTGCAAATATAAATCACTATAATAATAAATTACTAACAGCCTGGAGATAGCAAGAAAGGGGAGGGAACTTGAGAAGACCTTCTTAAAAGAATTCTCCCCAAAATGACTCGAAGTCTCTTCTCTCCCCTTCCTTTGACCTTATTTCTTTGTCTGCTGCTTGCTTTCTTTTTTAATGCAAATCTTGTGCTTTCTCGGCTGCTTTGTTCCCTTTCTTCTCTTGAAGAAGCACAAAATGAGATCCAGAACAGCCCAAAGAGAGGAAATCAGTTGATTTTGCCCTTTTTCTCTCAGTTTTTCCTCCTGGTAAAGTCATTTTGGCCGGAGAGCGATGGGAACACAGCACAGGCAGGGCATGGAGGTGCTGGTGGGAGCGGGACCCAAGGGCAGCGGGGAGGGAGCTGAGACATCCCAGGGGTCCCCCCCAGGACACAATTCTGCAGCTGCCCCTTTGGGAGCAGAGCTATGTGACACCCCTCCTAATTAACAAGGAATTTGGCGATGCTTTTTGAATTGCCAGGATTTATTTCTGCTTTCGATTCATCCGTTCGGTGCACCACGAGGAGTAAGCGTAGGTACCCCCCCCACACCGCGAAGCTGCCCGGATGGTCTGGTCAGAGGTGGGGATGTCTGGGCTGGGTTCCCTCTCCCCTTCACCCCAACTCCCACCACCCAGCAGTGATGGAAGACCCTGGCCTTTCGCTCAGAGGGAGCAGAGCCAGCCAAACCCTGCAGAAGGTATTGTTGTGATCTTCCAAAAACCTCTCGAGGTGCCTGATGATCTCAAGGAGGGGGAAAAGCAGAGGATAAGATCTGACTCACGGCTTGGGAAACACACAAGGGTGGCAGAGCCTGTTAAGAGAAAAATCAACCCAAAAAGTGCCTCTGTGCTCAGCAGTTACCAATAGCCACAATTTGAGAGGAAAATCCTGTTAAAACCTCCGATTTCTGCCACACATACAACCACATTCGGCACTGGAGGAACCCAACGATGCCAGAGCATGTGGATAATGTGGGGCTGGGGATATGGTGGGACACTGCAGAAGCTCTGCTGGCCATACAGACCCTACAGACCCACACACCCCTTTCTTCCCAAGTCACCCACACTCCGGTGACAACCATCACCTCCCTAAGAGTCCCTGTGCCACAAGGCCAGGTCCCTTGTGCCCAGCAAGCAGCCTCTGCGCCGCGGGGATCCAGCCTCCTCCTCCTGCTCCCGGCATGGGAAATGGGTGAAAAAAATGCATTTTTCACCCCATGCCCTCTACAACGGGGTTTCAGGCTGTACCTGCCTGTGTCTATTGTCTGCCACCTGCCCGACATGGGAGCTTTTAATAGCTCCATTATGGCAGCAAAGACGGCGAGAGGCATCTCTGCAAAGCTGAATTGGAAATTATTTTTAATGAGGATGATTCATAGCAGCTCCTAGCCCCGGTGTCAGCCACGGCGCTGCGGACAGGGTGCTGCCTTGCACTGACATTTCATCAGGAGGGAGCGTGGAAGAAGAACGTCCGGCTACCAGCGTCTCCTGGCTTTATGCAGAGTGGAGGAGAGACCGAGGTTTGGACCTGAGGCTGGTCTCTGCTCATCTGGATCTCCAAAGCAAAGAAGCAAAAGGGGGTTTTTTGAACTTTAAAATTTGCAGGAATGCCTCAAAACCTGATATGAACAATATTGCAGCCACCCCCTCCACCAGCCCGACTCAAGGAGAGGGATAAAGCCACAGAGCAGGGGCAGGAGGAGATCCTGGACCTGGATCCTGGAGCCTGCTTCACCGTTTAAAGAGACCTGAACTGCAAATCGGGGTCAGGGAAAAGCCAGCGGGCTCGACTCGGTGCCCACATTTGGGTCTGGTTTAGTCCATCAGTCATCAGTCCATTAAACAGATGACTTTGGGACTACTTCCCAAACTGCTGCACAAAATTTTGGGGAAAAGGGACCCCCAAAAGTGCCCTCGGGGAATGGTGCCCCAGTTTCCCCATCTGTAAACCAGGCTGCAGGTGGCAGCTTTCCTTCACGGAGTGCCCTGAAATCTAGGAAAGACACGATTAGGGTGGCGACTGGAATTATTTACACCCCCCTAATTGCATTTTAGAGCCCATCATGGTTGTGGCTGGATTTCGACATTTGTTAGAAAGTGATAAAAGCTTTTTTCACTGGTCAGCCTGAAGACTTTCAGGCTCTCTTTGATGTGCTGTGGCTAATAGCCCCTTCGTTTGATTAATTTTCATTTCTGCCGTCGGTCTTTAAGAGCTGCCACACAGACTTTGTGAATGGATTGGAAGAGACAGAGCAGCAATCCCCCCCAAAAGCTGCTCCAGTTCTCATTAACACAAATCCCCGCAGGGCCAACTCCCAGCCCCGCGTTCATGTGCGAGGAAGCCAAAAATAGCGACATTTATCATAATAATAAATAACGGGGCGGCTGCTAGAAACCATGAAGTGCCTCCGAAGGATTTTGTGTGTGTGTGGGGATGTGTGCGGGAAGGTCCCAAAACTCAGGCGACAGCAATAATCGAGGCTTTTGTCAGAGCGTGAGTGTTAGGAATAATTGAATTGCTGCCTTGCTACATACGGACCGATTTAGACCCTCATTATGCATTTGGCAAGTACTTAGCATAACGAATCCATTTAAAACGGCACATGAGACTCAAGTAATTCATAATGAAACTCCAAATCAAGATTACAAGGCAAGCCTAAGCCTCCCCGGCTCAAACGAACAGGATGCTGAGGCAGCCCGTGATGAAGATGAGCTGAGGGTGGGGAACAGGCTGGCGGAAGCCTCGAAGCCTCTGTCACCACCCCCTGTGTGGCCTTGGGTCAGGCAGTTCAGTCTCCTGGGGCTCTGGACCCTCCTCACGTCTGGTATTTCCATTCCAGGGAGTATTTCATGTCTGGCTCCTTTCACAAATGGGAGAGGCGAGGTCTGGGCTGTGGTCACACTGTTGGGTGTCCCTTGGCTGTATCACCTCATCGTCTCTCTTGCTGCTCGAGAAAAGCCCCAAATTTAACTCCTTTCTTCTCCTGAACTTACCTCCGTAAAATCCTCTTTGCCACCACGCTACGTGAGCTGCCTGCAGCTCTGTCATCCCTCTCCGCTGAGCCACGACGCTGCCTCGCCTCCCAAATACCGCGCACTTTAACGGCCCAGATACAGCGAGACGGGGGAAGAGGCATCCGATGAGTCGCGTGGGTGAGGCAGGGTACCCACAACAGGACTGAGATGGAAACGAAGCACATAAATCCAGAAAGGTTTCACAAACATCCCTGCACGAGCACATGCAAATCCAGCACACGATGGCAAAGCTCAGCAGGGACGACCCAGCTGCCGTCCGAGAGGCATGGAGCAAGGCAGAGCCTGGCATAAGCTGTGCTCAAGTCCGGTTTTACGCAGGGAACGGCACAGCAGGGTCTCATAGCAGCTGTCTGCCAAGGCTTTACCTCTGTGCATTTTAGGAATTATCCAGCTGGGATTAAAAATGCCTCCTACTCCTTCATATTTAAATATAGGTTTTCAGGCTAACAAAAAAAAAAAAAAAAAAAAGAGATGAGGCTTTGCTCGGCTAGAGCTGAATAATTAGGGATGACTAATACGATGTACTGTGGGAAAGCACAGAAGAGACTCTTGCCAGGATGCAGACCCTGGCTGATAAATCCTACTCCATCCCCAGGACAGGTCATCTGGGGTTTCTGGGATACTGCTCTTCCAAGTTTACAGCCACTCTTTCTTCTGGGTTTCCAAACAGGCTGCTTTGCTCTAACAGGAGGGTAAAAGGTGACTCTACGGGGAGTTTGCTGGGCTGGGACCCCCCGTTTCCTCCTGTTCCTTTGAAGAGGTCCCAGATATACACCAGAGCCAAGCGGGTGCCCTGCGGGATACAGGCACAGCTGGGAGGGCTGGAAACTCCAACCTGGCTGGAGCACCTGGGTTCCTTGGGGGAAAGAAAAAAAAGCTTATCAACAAAAAATTACCACCGACTAAAAGCACCCAAGCAACAGCCTGGGAGTCTCTGACGCAGGAAAGATGTTCCTGCAGAATCCCTTTGCTCCAGGTAATCCCCCGTTCATCTCTATTCTCACCCCAGAAAGATTAGGAAGGGACTTTTTCACAAGGAATTCGAAATCCCTGCTCCTTGTGCTCAGCCTGACATCTCAGCCCAGCTTCTGGCTTAACAGCACAGGTCAGCTCAAAGGTATTTCCCAACCTTGCTGCTCCTGCAGTAATTCCTGGTGACACGCAGCTGCTGCTACAGGGTGACAAAAAGAAGCTACCACGTTCTGGAAAGGTACATGCAACCCTTAATCTCTGTATTATAATGCAAATCACACTGTGGAAAATATTTGGGATCCTCTTGTATTCCCAGTGCTGCTGCAGTTGCTACCTGGTGCTACCCATCTGGATGTTCGGTACGTGCAGTAGCAGCTCCAGTGCTTTTTTGAGCGTCTCAGAACAAAAACAGAGACTTGTGTGTGCACGCACTTCTAACGGAAGAGACTGAAGGGAACAAGATCATATCCAGCATCACGGTGGAATAATCTTGGCTAGGAAAGGCGTCTCTGGAGGGGTGCAGGTGCACAGGAACTCTTACAGCAGTCCAGCATTGCACAAAAAATATTCACTGAGACCTGTCGCAAGTCGTGACAAATCAAGCTGCTACTTGTTGCATTAAGTTTCCCTAAACATACATTTTTAAAAATTAATCCTTAATGTCTTAGAGGTTCAGGATTTACCCTGTCAAGTGAGGGATGAAGTTACAAGATCCTTTCCAAGGCTATTGTGTCTATTTTTTAATATATAGCACCTAAATATTCTCTTCTGAGTATTACATCAACAACACAATACCCTACACCCGTCCTGTTCTGTACAACATCCTGCTCCAACCTCCTCCGTGCTACGCTGCACGCTACAGTTACGACAGAACTGGTTTAGGAGGAATATAAAGTTTTGGTGGGATGGGCCCCATTGTTCCCAAAGAGCTGTCCCTCAAGTCACAGCAACTTTCCAAAGTTTGAGCAAAATTAAGGCTCCTGCTGCCCAGGTGCTTGCTCATATCCCCCATTTGACTTTGCAGGAGTCAGAACCAGAACGAAACACCCTCATTTCGTCCAAGCTCATCCTTATAAATTTAGTGAGAAAACCACAATTCCCAGGCAAACCCAAAAAAAAAAGAAAAGGAGGAAAAAATCAAAAGGGGCAATCACGGGAAACAGAAAACTCGGTTCCCATCCAGCTCTAAGGGATGTGCCGCAAGCACAGAGTCTGTCTCCAGAGGAAACACGGGACTTCGAGCATCTCCAGCAAGACCGGGGTTTGGATAGGAACTGGTGAACCTGGTTACCTACGCCAGCCAGGGAGCGCGTGGGGGCATGCACAGGAGAGTTCCCAGAGGATAACTGGGACACGGGGAAGCACGGATGGTGCATTTTATTAGAAATTACTGTGCTCCGGTGACAGTTCTTTACCGTATTTCGCAAGCTGCACCCAGGGGGTACTACTCTCCCCGGGACCCAAGGAGCCGGCTCCTCCGCGGGCGTGCACAGCTGGTTTCAGGGTCACGATGTTGAAAACAAACCCAACAGCACAGAGTTGGTGCATCTTCGGCGGTTCCAGCGAGTCGCCGTGTGTCACCCAGAATGAGAGCAGGTTTGTAGGCTGTCACGTAAGCTCCCCCTGCCACTTTGTGGCTATGTAGGACACGCAGCCTCCAGGGAGGCTCCGGCGCTGATACAGCGTTCTCGATTTATCGAGGTTTGTGCGGCAACATGTTCGGTGGCAGATGGATTATCTCGGCCAAATCCTGCACTCGGGGATACCCAACACATCTCTCGATGACTTCATTAAGCCTCCTGGATCTTGGCGAGCCACACAGGTGGTGTGACCCTGGGGTCTCTGTGCAGCCACTGGAACAGCCTCTCGTGTGTCCCATGTGTCCCCAGCAAGCTGTCCCGGCACACAGCCACAGGGCACGGCACGGGGACAGTGGGGTGGGGGGGCACAGCCACCCAGGCTGGAGAAGTCCCTCTCGGCGTGACAAGGAGTGTGTGCCCACCCCAGGCACTCGGAAAGACAGAAGGAAAAGGATGGATTGTGGGGATATTCATCACCTGCCCACCACGTGGGTTTTGGGTTTTTTTAAGTTAAAGGATGGGCTGCTCGAGACAGATTTCAGCTCTTGCTTGTTGTACTCAGCATTTACCCTGAATCCTCCCCAAATCCCAGATCCTTGAAGCCAGGTCACAGCTGCGTGTGTTCAGCCTGTAAGTGCCAATGAACCTAAACCCCTTTCCAAGGAGAACCTACCCTTCCATCCTCCCTTCCCCCATACAAATCAATGTCCTCTTCCTTGCTGGGGACAGGAGCTGACCTTATTTCCAGCTGTCCCCCCTCCAGAGCAATGAGGGAAGAGGACACAGGCTGTGGATCCAGCTGTGGCATGCAGCCTACGAGCCGGTGCCTTGGGCTTCGTCAGAGCATCCTGCAAGATGCTCTCAACTAGGAAGGGTGACATTTTCAGCACTCCCCAGCTTCTGCAATGAGCTCTACTAAAAAGCTGGTTTGCTATTAAAGCACCCCAAAAAGACCTTCACGCTACTAAAAATTCTTGGCCCTGGTAAAAGACTGCTCTGAAATACCAAGAGCCTAAGCTTAGCCGTTTCTGGGGAAATGTTCCCCAAACTGTGTCCCAAAGCACAGGTCACATCTATTCTTACTTGACAAAGAGTTTAAGAAAATGATCTGGGCTGCCCCACACCAGCTTCGACGTTAGTACAAAACACAGATTTAAAGGACAGCAGGAAGGCTTTTCGTTGTGTCTTTCTCCCCGTTTAAAATAAAACAACTTCTTGCCCTGTCGTTCCCACATCAAGCCTGCTTTGCGGCAGAGCCAGGGGAGATCTTTAACGTTACACCTCATTTCAGTGTGAAGTTTCCTGCTTTTCCATTCCCTCCTTATTCCGCGGCTGAGTTTATTTAGCTACATCCTACAGACACTCCCATACAGAGTCCCTTCACCGCTGGGGAAAGTCTTTGAACTGCAAACCTTAAGGCCACAGCTCAAAACACGATGGAAATGGAGTCACCGTTCCAAAGGAGGGGAGAAGAGGAGCATCGCTCTGCCGAGTATTTCAACACTTGAGCCTAGCAGATACGGACACGCGGCTTAGCCCAGCTTCGTATTCATTCTTTTTGAGATGCAGAGTTTGAATGAAAAATGCAATTTTGCTTATGAAAAAAACTTCACCTCCGCAAGCCAGCCAAGGGAGAGACTGTGCCACAGCCCTTGGCACCGTCCTGGAGCAAACACAGCAATCGATCGCGGCCATCTGAGGCCAAGAGGGTTGTTTCTTATCCTATTTTAACACCAGCTGGGTCCAATGGTGGAAGGGCAGAGCAAAGGCAGTTGGCCAAAGCTGTTGATTTAATTTCTATTTGTCTGCTTCAGTTTTGGTCAGTGCTGAACCTATTACCTTTGATACATCCCATGAAGATGCTGCACTGCTCTTCTCGGGAAGCACTTCTGTGCATTATTCAAGCAAAGCAAGCTCAGCAGTGACCAAATCCTTTCTGGTTCTTGCATTAATCCCCAGTCTCTCCATTTTACCTAATAATCTCTGTGCTGCTCTATTTAGACTGCTCTGCTGACCTCCAGCTGCACAGGCTCCCCTGCACGCCCTGCCTAGCAAAGCCGGGGATTAGGCTTGTGAATTTTTCAGTCATGCAGGCATACAACCAGATGATGTGTTAAAAATCCTGGCTTCGGATTCACAATCTCATCTGTTCTTCTTTTTTTCCTGTTTTCTGAGGCAGACTGTGTGAGTTCTGGGGTTTGGGGAACAAGCTGCCACAGCAGCTCCCAGCCCCATCTGCAAAGGTGGGCGGCCAGGTGTGACACCGGGGACAAAGAGCTGGGGATCCCCAGGGTGGTGTTTTTGCTCCTTATCTCTGACATGATCATAAATAAATGCAGAGAAAATAAGAGGAAAAAATACTATTTTTAGTCCTTGCTGGGTGGATGGGAAGGTTCACTTCTGAGGCTTGAACACCGACCTTTGCAGACCCAGGGACCAGAGCTCAGCCGAGCGTAACACATTCATCCAGAAAACCTGCTGCCCCTGGTTATTAGCTCTGCTTTAATACAGATGCTACAGCAGTCGACTCTCAGACTCGTGAGTTGGGAAGTCTGTCCTCGGGGAGGCTGTGAAGACACACAGACACCCAGCCTGGTCCCTTCGCCTGCACATTTAGACACCTCCCTACACACACGCACCATCCCCATCTCCTCCGAGGCAACATGCGGAGCTCCAACGCCCCTCGACTTCTGCTCGTGTGCCTGGGGGGTGTGTGTGTGACAAGCATGGAGATGTTTTCCAGAAAGCAGAAAACCTCACAGATTTCCCCCGAGTCTTCCCCCAGATGCCTTCGGCTCCCAATCAGACTCTCTTATGGAGCCGCATGCATTAAAATCAGATGCAAATCTCCACCCTGCAGAAATATCCGACTGATACAAGCCTTTGTTCCTTCCCTGGCATCGCTGCAATTTGAGGAATGCTCTCCTCTGAGAGAAACGTCTATTTAACCTCCCTGTTATCTAGAGGTGGCTGAGCTCCATATGTCCATCTGCAGCAGCTGATAGGGAAACACTGAAGGAAGCCGATAGCATCTTTCATTTCTCACCGCTAACCCCACAGCTACCCTGCTGCCAGCCAGCTGATTTTCCATTGTACAAGACACCAGCTGCATCCTTCTGGGTCCTAACAGCCCACTTTTGTATCTGTTCAAAGCCTGTCATTTCTGCCAACATCATTAACGAGAAGATTTGGGACAAAATGTTTCGCACCTTGGGTTTTTTTTGTTCGTTTTATAGTCACAGCTGGGAGAAGGAGGCTTGTTTTTCGCTTTGCAAAGGAAGCTGCTAGGAGAATGACAAGCCTTTGTTCTTCCTAGGGCACTCGGAGAATTGTCGCTTCCAGAATTCAAGTCCTTAGGAGGCCATTCAGACCCAAGGCTGTTAAGAAAATTGATTATAAATTCCATTGAGCAAGTCGAGACGAACCGAAGCTGGCACCATTGATTGCCAGCTCTGCTTGCCTCGAACCAACACTCCCAAAAACCTGAGAAATCCAGGCACCAGCTTTGAGAAAAACCCTTCTGGCAAAACTCAGCTGTGCCGCTGAATAGCCCCGACCCAGAAACCCAGAGCTAAACCTTAGATCTGGCCCCACATCTGCAGTATGTCTACGATAGTCACGCAGCATCAGGCAGCCTGGCTGTTGCAGAACCTCCACCCAAACCCATTTATCCTTTCCCACAGCACCAAAACATCTTGCAAACCTTCCAGCAAGAGCTGGAAAATGAAGGGCAGCAAACAAGCAAACCCACCACCCCCATCCTCGGGAGCACATCTGGCACTGGGATGAAGAGGGGGCACTGAACGGCACAAACCGACGGCAGCGGGTGCCCCAAGCTCCTGCCACAGACCCTGCAGCAAGGAGAGGTTGTTCCTCCTTGTCGCAGCTCTTGGCTGATCGTGGGATGTGCCCGTAACTCCTGGAGAGCTTTCCCGGAGAGCTTGGCAAGCACCGTGAGTCCAACATACATCCCCAGCACGTTGAGACATCTCTGGGCCTTTCACCAGTCCTGCGTGAAGTGGGATGATCTCTTCCTCTGTGGGCTGATGCTGGTAACCCCCAGCACAGTCAGAGCGGAGTGGATCCACCCTCACTCCGTACCCAAAAGCCCTCCACCAGGCTCTGCCACCCACCGTGTCAGGTCTTGCCTGTGCACCTACTGAAAGAGGTTTTTGTTCCAAAAAGCTGCAGCTGAAAGTTCTAACCTTGCTTCAGAGATAGGAAACTGAGGCACAAGATTTCCTCCAGCAGGTTCATCTCAGAAATCACACGCAGATCTCTCACATCTGACCTCAGCATCCCTGCCACTGAACCACAGGGACCTCTCAGCCCAGGAAGGCACATGCTTACAGCTGCTGGGGGAGCTGAACAGCAGCTCACTTTGGTCACCTTTGCAGAAAGGTGGCTGGATTCTCCCCATTTCCATCACTCATGCTGCAGCAGGATCTGTTCCCAACGTGAGCGCCTGGCCAACATCCTCTCAGCAGGTGAGATGTGATGGGGGACGCGTGACGCACCAGCACGCCTCTGTTTTAAGGTGCTGCTGGGTGACTGCTGGAGAGCTGGTGTTCTTTTTCCAAATCTCCACCAGCGTGAACATAGCGTCAGGGAGAAGGTGGAGATGGCCACCCCATCAGAGCGCAGTCACGCGTTTAGCTGTGCAATGGGAACAACACTCACATTTCCAACCCGAGTCATCACAGATGCGTGGAGAAAGCAGCCTTCCCATCCCATCCCATCCCNCCAGTCAGCCTGGAGGAGTGGTTGGGATCAGAGAGCTGATGGTTTCTCAGGGGTGAGAGAATCGAGCACCCAGTAACACGCAAACCTCTATCACCCTTTGGTGTCACCGGGGCCCGATGACAGCATCTTCAACCACCTCTCTCTGCCCACCTGGAGACCACCAACCAAACCCGCTCGCTAGGCAAGAGCAGATCTCAGTGCCCAGATCAGAGGGGACTGCTCCCGTCCCCGTCCCAGCAGCTCCATTTGCCTTTCCACCCACTCTGCCAACTTAGACACCCAGACACGCAGCTGAACTCGCGGACAAGAAAGGTATTTGCCCCCCCAGCCCTGCCATGAGAAGAGACATTGTGCTCAGCTCCCTCCTGGCTGGGAGTTATTTGTCTGCTGGCATTCGGGAGGGTTATTAATACAGAAGTAAAACTAAGTTGACAATAACCCCACAGTGTTAGAGCAGCAGCACATGTTGGTTCAGGAAACTTCAAAATCCTGTCAACAGGGACTTCAGCCCAGCGGTGGCTAACCCCGTTCTGTTCAGCAAGGTTGTGTTTATTTTGAATAATAACTCTTCTATTAAATCTGCAATGATTGGGGGATGTGGAGGCAGGAAGGTAAAACAAGGGGACATTGAACCTGGAAGCCCAGGCAGGAACCTCTGCTGTTTTCCTTATCCCTACCAAAATAATCCCAAAATCAAGAGAAATCTTGTCTCCCTGGAAGCCCATCCTTTCATTTGGAGAGGGGGGGTCTACAAACCCTTTGTCAGAGCTGGTACAGCAAAGGAGAAAGCCCTGACCTGCCTCTGCTACCCAAGTAAAACCACATTTATGGGATTAACTCAGCGCATCCCTGGTACACGCAGTTTTGGTGCACGGGGTTTGGATTCAGGAAACAAGCCAGCATAAAAACCAGGACAAAAAGCAGAGGTGCAGATATCCGGATCCCAGCAGGGAGAGGCTGGGAAGGCAGGTGATGGTAAACACTAAAATCTAGTTATCAGCTGAAAACTGAGCCTAGGGGGGCATTGCTGGCAGATGAAGGAAGCTGAGGGAAGGCTGCAGGGTTGCTGCCTTTACACCTGCCTGTGCCTCTAACGCCCGACTCCGTGACACCCTCATAAAATGGGTCTGAGGGCTTCATTTGAGCTGGGCTTGGGCCCAAATCCCAACAAAAATACCTTCAGATGGGGCTGTTGGATGTAACGAAACACTTCTGCATCTCTTCAAGGGGAAACTCAGCAATGCTCTGTGCCCCCAATGCAGCGCTGCTGCCGGGAGAAGGGATTTAATAACTTGGCTGATGGACCAGACACCCCGGGGATGTCTCCAGTCCCCCTCTGCATCCTCCAACACCTCCTGCTCTCTGCCGTACCCCAACCTGAGCTTCCCCTAGAAGAAAACCCGCAGCCAGCATGCTTCTCTCCCATCTGAACAGCAAGGCTCTCAAAATGGAAAGAGCACGACACCATCCAGCGCGTCCGCGGCCCCATGAAGAATGCAAATCCCTTCCGCAGGCACGGCTTGGATGTGTTTCAAACCCCACGAGGCCTCGCCCCAGACAGTGCTTTCCTTTCAGCCCTGCAGCAACTGACTTTCTTGCTTTAATGTGACTTGACATTATGGGTTTGGGTTTGTTTTGTTTTTTTTTTTTCCCCAGGTACACTGTCTGTCTTTTCTCTCGCTTTCTGCTTTTTGATGGCTGCAACGCTGTCACCCTCATCCAGCTCCGCGGCAGGGGCTGGCCCAGCTGTTGGGAAAGGGCAGCGCTCTGCAATACCAAAAATGGGGGATTTTCATAGGAGGGAGAGCTACGAGGTGCTGGTTTCTTCCCTTTAATTGCAAAAGGGGGGTCAGCCCCTGCTCCCTTCTTTCCCATAGCACCACCTCTTCACAAGGACTACGTATTTCCACAGAACCTTGCACAGGGACACCACAAATCTCAACTAGATTCCAAAAAAAATCCAGACCCTACAGATTTTAATGCAAAATGGGGCTGAACAGCCAGAGAGACCCTGTGATACCTCTCTGTTGCGACCGCGGATGTGCAGGGTTACAGACGACAAGCCACGACTCCCGATCTGTCCGGCTTGAGATTTGCTTTGAAGACAAACACCTCTCCCAGCTCCCATCCCCTTCGCCACGGCCCTTCTCAGCAGCAACATCCTGGCAAGCTCAGACTCAGCGTGCCAGATGGAGGACCTCCAGGCGAGCCAGCACAGTTGGATTTAACGTGCTGAACAACCCTGCAGAAATCCTGGGCCCAGATCCTACATCTGCTCCGGTAGCCCGACGGCGCCTGCAGCCAGCTTCCATGGGGTTCCCTGCGTGTAGGGAATCCCGGCACGACACCGATACCCAGGGTGATGAGAGAAAACAGAGCTCAGGCAGGGAAATCAAGCTATTCCTGCAAAAGCACCTTGTGGACATACAATTGTAGCCTTGGAGCTGATTGAAGTGACGCAGGGGACTACCAGCCAACACCGAGGCCACAAAGCAAGGCTGGGCTGCTGCTCTGCTGTCACACAGGTGACACAACCAGGCTCAGATAAGGCTGGAACAGCCCAGGCTCTGCACCCCACTTTACGCCAGCGTGCCGCAGACCCCCCAAACCACACCTGCAGTGCCAGCGAGAGCCACCTCCTGCTTTTTCACGCTCTGTGCCTACGTTTTCTAGTCCACTGCAGCACGGCAGGAAAGTCCCGGGAACTCAAGGTCTGGCGTCCCTCCAGCGCACGGGGAGACCCATCGCGAAGGGAGGGCGATGGAGTTGTTGTGGATTGGGAGTGTGGCAGGACCCCTGATGCAAGCTACAGCGTGCTATCTTTAGAAGGAACACATGCTCTGCTCAATTCCTTCTGCTCTATTTCCTCCGTGAAACCCTTCCCGGTGCACGCTCGCAGGGGCGCAGAGGGAGGAGGGGGTTCTCCGTGTCCCACAGCGAGTGCTAACAAGACCAGTCAATGAGCACCAAGCAGGCTGGTATTTAAGCTATGACACCATAATGCATCTCCTCCTGAGGACTTCGTTGTCACTTTATCAAGAGCCACAGGAGCATGTTGTTCCAGTGGGGCATGGGACAGAGCCACCCTCACCACCCACGGCCAGCTCCATTGGCAGGAATGCTTGACCCTGGTGCAAAGAGTCTAGAGAATCCATCCCCAAACTCATAGTCCAGCATCCAGGCTCATCCAAGTCCAGGAGCTGGTGACTTCCATCCTTTTATATACTTACAAATGCCAACCTTGTAGTAACAGCTACCCAAGTGTGCCCTATGGAAGTCTACAGCGTCAGCAGGTCTCTGCGTGAAAGAACTACCCAGGAAATCACATCATCTTCTTGGGGTGGGTGCTGTTAAGTGAGGTCCTTCCAGTAAGTTTCTCCATCCTTGGTAGAGATGAATTTCAACACCGTTGGGCTGGAGTCCAACCTCTCCTTCCTGGCGGAGTGTTTTCACTGTTAGACTCTCCTATAAATGGGACAAAATTGTGTTGCCTGCCTCGCAGAGTCTGCAGGAAAAGTGCTGATGGTTTTTGTGGGATTTGGGTGTGATCTCAGCCTTCTACCTCATGGTCCTCCTGAGACTTAGTCACACAGTGCCGCACTCTGCAAACCCCGAAGAGGTCAATGCAACAGAGAAGCTCTCGGTTCAAACCAGCCAAGACAGCTTCACCATTTCCCCTGGATTTCAGGGGTTTCCACACTTTATGGGAATCTATTCCCAAAACTCACATCAAGAGTAAAAGGCAAGCATTTGCACCCCTTGGGAAGGGGGTAATGAGAAAGAAATTCCCCTCCAAGACACTAATTAAACCCCCGGACAGCCCCAAAGGAGAAAAAGGAGCAAAGAGACACCCAGACTGTCCCTGCCCGCACCCTCCCACCTCTGAAAGCCTTCTCAGTCTGCCCCCACCTCTGGGGATCCAATCTAGCCAAACCACGTGAAGCAGAAAGAAAAATGTTTGGCAAGAAGTCAGAGGCTGCTCTTCTGGGCTGCCAAACCTCATCAGAGCTGTCTGCGGGCAGAGCGGGGCTCTGCCACCTCCGTGCAGCATCGCACACAGGCACCCACCAGCCCCACCGCAGCTCCAGGGCAGGAGGAAAATATGCTGCCAGCCGAGGCGAGCAGAAACTGCCCAAAACGCTTGGCTCCTGATAGACCCATGGCAGGATTTTTAACAGCAAGACCATTCTCTCAATTTAAAAAATAAAAATATCTAAGCAGAGAGATGGGTCGTTCACTGTCTTCAGTGAATTTAAGCACAACTGATGCCGCGCTGGTGCGTGATTTATCAGAGGGGTGACAAGGCTGTCACCCATCATAACCTTGCCTGTTGTGTGCTGACAGTCACCCAGGGCAGGAGCAAGCGTGCAGCCCCGGCTCAGGCAGGGCTGGCGGACGCGAGGCTGACTGGCGAGACAGCTCCGATGACTTCTGGGCCATTGCATCAGCAGAGGGAATGCAATCGCGGGAATTTATTGCAGTGAGCGAGCTGCTCGGCAGAGTTTAAATTCCTCTTTTGCAAGACGTTGCTCATCGTGAGGTGCCAGCTCCTGTTTATTTTGCAGAGGTTAAGAGACAGGGAATGTAGGGATCTTGCAAATGAATCCAAACTGCCCTGAGAGGGGAGGGAGCAGAATCCATCCTCAGTCCTGACACAGGGGGAATTTCCCTCCTCTGCTCCCCAAAGTTGTGCCCATAGGAGGGATGCAAGGGGCTCAGGGGTTCTCCTGCTCTCTGGGGGTCTACAGCATAAATCCAACATGCTCCATTTCTCCCTGAATGCAGGAAAGATGGGGAAAAGCACAAGGCTCCTTGTAGATATTTATTTCTCCTTTCTAAGAGGAACAACAACAACAAAGCTCCAGCCGTCTCCTGCAAGAAGCAGCCCAGCAGACCCGCTGGCCAGGCAAGCAATTAACACATTGTCAGGGAAGCAGCAGAACAGCCCTAATGACTGCAACCACCGAGCAGCCTCCGGCTTCTTCCCTTTTGTTTCGGAGCCAAAGGAAAACAGAGGAAGGAGTCACTCATCCTGTTGGCCAAAGGTCCAATTTGACCACATCAACACAGTGTCAAGCTGCAATGGATGTCAGGTGGCTGTGGCCAGGCAGCCAGGGGCTAGAAGGGTGACAAGGAGCTCTCCTCTGCCTTGCCAGGGGACATTAGAAAAGGCCACTTTGTCACCCCAAAGCATTCAGCTATGCCTCCCAGCCAAGCGGGGTTGCCCTGACATTTCTTGCTGCTTCCTCCACCCACCACCAGAATTCCCAAGGGATAAAAACAAAGTCTGGATGTAGGAGGAGAAGAATAATTTCTCAAAGTATTTCTACTGAAAATTACAGAGTTCTGGTTTCAAAACTCTTCTGGCATTGAGGAAAGAAGACAGTGGACCTGTTCTCCTGGAGGACACCCAACACCTGCTGAACCTCTTCTTGTAGAGGGCATCTCGACCCACTTTGTTGCTGGTTTTAATGCCACGATCCTGCTCCGTCTGAGACAGAAACCCAGGCTGGGAACAGGATTTCAAACTGCCATTTTCAGTCTCTGCAGGAATACAGAGATTTTGGACATCCTCACAGGACCTGAGCACCATTCACAGGCAGCATCAGGAGCAGGATGGGGGGAACACTCGCACCAGACTGAGTGCTCTGAGCCTTTGCACGCTGGCAATAAAAGCAAAATAATTACAGAGCCACAGAGAGAAGTGTTAAACTCCTGAGACGGGGTTGCTCACAAACCTGGGCTGGTTTTTCAGATGGCACAGCAGAGAGTCTGGCTCCTTCTGCCCAGGAATGCACTTGAACTCAACCGAAACAAGGAGGAGAAATTAAACAGGGGGGAAGGGAGGTACTTGGTTAAATATTCATGTGAAAAAGCATTACCCTCCCTCATAAATAACAAAAACATGCTCCTCCACAATTAATATGCATCACTACTAACTTCTCTAATGAAGCCAAGCTCTGTCCCAGGAACGGAACACTAATGCTTTCTGTCAGCAACATACAGCAGCACTTTTGAGGTTATTTTTCCATCATTTTTTTTTCCTGGCTGTCTTTTTTTTCCTGGTTTTCCTCCCAGGGTGGTAGTTCTCAGCTTGTGTCTGTCCTGAACAGCAAAAGCAAAGGACCCGTAGCCACAATATATAAGAGCGAGCATCACACTACAAACACAGGAGCAACCATGCTGCACCAGGCAGTGCTCCCATCCCCGGCGGGCTGGGGTTTTTTCTTAGCTAGAAGGATAAGCAATCCCTCTTGCTGGCCTAGATTTGGATGAGGATATTTAAAGATGTGACGAGGAAGCCCCCTCCCACCCCCTGCAGATGCAGATGCTGAGATCCAAACCCAGACACAGTGCAAACCACCTCGAGGCAGGGCTGAGCTCCACTTTGGACCACTTGAGACCCTCACAGAGTGGGGTTTGGGACCTGTCTGGGAGGGTTACAGGTCTGTACCCAAACACAGATGGATTATGTGGATTACGGTTCAGCTGAGACTCTGCTTCACCTTCAGAAAGGTCCTTGACCAGTTGCTTGCTTGAATCCTTGCTCTGCCTCTTCCACATTAGCCACACACTCTCTCCCAGAGTCCTCTCCAACTGCCCGGATCTGTCCTTGCACAAAAGGCCACTGCACTGGACTTGCCGCCTCCGGCAGCTCTGTGCCCCCACCACGCACCACATCCCCCCTGACACCGCCGTATGTCATCGCCTGACTTCAACCACTGTCATCCGCAGCTTGTGCTAACCGGGCAGGCTGTGAACCGTGGCAGCGGGACGCAGTCACTGTCCCTCCTGCAGGGACAGTCACCTCCAGGCAGCCGGAAAGGTAGCTCCTTCCAGAGCACCAGCAAGATGCAGCAGAGCTGGGCTGTCCAAGTCTCTGTGAGCCCTGGAGGCCACAGCTGCTCCACACAGGCTCACTGATGTCTCCTTAAACCCCTTTAAAACCTCCGTGAGCACAACTTGCAGTGAAAACTGCAGCATCTGTCCTGCTGGTCACAAATTCCCCCATTGCTCTGGCCACAGGGAGCTGACTTTGAGACATCAAGCCCTAAGCCATGTCCAACAGCACATCACCATCACATCAGGGTCGTTTTCTCTCCACTCCCACACAAGCTCTGCCCATCCTCTCCAGAACCCCCAAAACAACGGAGAGATGTGATTTTAAAGACACTTTCCTGTCCCCTGTGTCCAGCTGCAGGCAGGAGGCAGAGAGCCAAACTCCAGCAGTAGCTGTCCCTCCTAGGGGGAAATCTGGGGTCTCTGCAGCAAAAAGCAGATGACGGACCCCGTGCAGCCTGAAATCCATGAGCAGCTTCTGAAACTGCCGTGCTGGCACCATCCTCATCCTCCCTCAACTCCAGCACCAGGGGGGAGAGATACGAAGGGGGAGCAGAGAGGAGTACAGGAGCCAGACCAGCTCACAGCAGCTTTGGAGATGGGTATTTGAGTGAGTTTCCCCATTTAACCCTTAAAATCAGGCTTGCCCAGCCAAAGAGCGAGGCACAAACCTAACTCCTACTGACAGCTCACACTACATGGTGCTTCTGACACCACAGTGCTGGAGATCGTACAAATAAACAAAACAGAGTCCTTGGTTTAAAACATCCTTGCACAGGTCCCATTCAGGAGGACCTGGCACTGATAGATCCCAAATTTTTTTTCACCAGACTGGCCAAAACCTTGTATCTGCTTGAGAGAGCACGCGACGTTACACAGTAGGAGAGCCAAGAGCAATACTTCTGATCCTGCATTAACAGCTATGACTCACCCATTTATTTTCACTGGTATGTTCATGGTTATTTTAAGCTTTGTCTAAAGAATGCCAGCTACTGTGCAATAACTGGAATGAAGGATGGCAGTGTTTTTATTTTGATATACAACTGAAGATTTATTTTTAGTTCCTGTAAAAAAAAAAAAAGAAAAAAAAGTGAAACTGCCCTGTAAATTATTTTAAACACTTTGGCACTGATTTCCCAAAGCAGATCCACATGAGTGAGTCCCACCTCCACACCAGAGTCACCACTGGGAACTGACGGCCCAGGGGCCACCAGCCCTGGAAGCTCTGAGCTGTCCTAGGAGTCAGCCTGGCTGTCAGGACATCCCAGGAAATCCCTCCTCACAGGTGAGGGTTTCAGGGATGACACTTCACTTTGCAGGTTGTTTAGTCCATGCCCAGGTCCAAACAGCCCTGCTGTGTTTCTCCAGCCTCCTCCCAGCAGGACATCCGCATGATGAAGAACACACTGGTTACACCAACACAGCATCGATTTCAGGGAGACTTTCAGTTTAATTTCATGAGGAATCAAAAATGTCACATGCAGATTATCTGGGTCCCCATCACTGCTCCTAAAAAGAGCCCAATGCTGCCTCCCCCCCGGACCACCCCAGACTCCAAAACCCTTTGTGTCACAACCCCCTCACAGCTTCATTTCTCCTTTCCATTTTCCCCATACTTGTACCTAGAGTAAATCTCCCTTTGCAAGCACGGACGGATCCTGGTGCCCTCCCACAGGACAGAGGGCTGAGGGTAGCTGTGACTCTGCTCATACAAAATGCACAACTGTGCACACAGGGTGCTCACGGCAGGGACGCTTCTCTTGTTTTCGCTTTCTGCTGCAAGTTTACGCCGACTCTCTTGGCAAATTCGCAATACTCTTCTGCCTCTGAGCAGACCACAGTGTCCCTAAGAATATTCCATCAGAAAGTCACTGTCAGGCTCCCAGAGCCACACGCTTCCGCAGCCGTTTTCTGCCCTCTTGTGAAGCTCTGCAGAAATCCCCAACTAGAGCTCTGCAAACCCACGCTCCCTCGCTGCCTGTGCACAGAGAATGATTATCCCCAACTCACATCACTGAAGATTTCCCGGGTGTGAATGAAGGGCTTTAAGGACCATCACCTCTCCCAAAACAGAGCATTGCTACCAGTTACACAACAACCAGCACTGGGGTCATCTCTATTCTGCAATCAATAATTTTTTTAAAGCCCTGAGCCAGGAGATTCCCCCTTGCACTGCTGGCCTTGGCTGACACAAAGCTCTCACTCTCTCCATCCACCCAGCCTAGCCCAGGGCTTTCCTGGAATCCTGTGGGATTAGAGACTGATCAAACTATTGATTATAAAAAGCCTGAGAGTGTCTGTGCGCTCTTCCTACTAACAGCTCCCCAGAAGCACCCACCAGCATGTTGCAGGGTTCATCCTTCCCTCCCCTTCACAACCTCCATGGGACACCACAGTTTGGTGGCTTATCCCAGGGGACACAGCCAGGAAAGGACAGGGATGCAGTAAGCAGCCTGGAGCTCAGCATGTTCCTGCCTGCTGAAGACAAAACATTTATTTGTCCAGAAGGAGCAGGAACCTTTGGCTCTAATCCACATTTGGTGCCAGTGTGGGCTGGACCGGCACAGCCCAAATTTCCACTTCAATCCCACCTCTCCCCCACCGGCTGCACATAGGGACAGAAGGGATGTGACTCATCCAGAAACTGAGACAGACCAGGGACAGAAGGGGAGATCCATCACCTTGCTGTGCACATTGCTCTCCAAGCACTCCCCCTCCCCTCCACCCGAAACCCCGCCGCCCCGCCATCTGATCAACAAGTCATGTTCTTGTTCAGAGAAAACAGCACATCGTGTACCAACCCAGCCCAGCCAGACGGGTCCCTCCATAAATCCATAGCTGCGACTCCCCCTGTGCCTACAGTCCCCAGTGTCCCCCCTTTACAACGGGGAAACTGAGGCAGGAAAAGGGCTGAGAGCTGAAAATACCCAGCCCCGTTAGAGACCAGAGGACTCATCCACACGTCCTGGCGAGGACAGTCACCACAGATCAACCTCTGCCCAGCAGCTGGTACTCTCCTCCTTCCCAGAAGTGTCAGCGACAGATGCTGAAGGCTCCCTGGGGTGTCCTTCATCTTCCCGAGGCATCTCATGCTCTCACACAGTCACTGGTCCCATCGGTTACTTGGCTCTGGCATGATGACGCAATGTCAAACACAGGCTGCACAGCCTGCTGGCTTTTTAAATGCCATGGACATAAGGAGAACAAACTCCATGTGGTCTCCTCCAGTCATCTGGCATTGCAGGACTGCTCCTTAAAACACGGGGTTTGATTCTGGATTGAATGATTGCATCCAACAGCACAACAACACCGCACCGAGCCTTTTCCTTTCCAAGGGCCACTTTTCATCATTTGGGCTCCGAACCACGCAGGTGCTGCCAAGGAGCTGCTTGTATTGACGCCGGATCCGTCCCAAAAGCTGACAATCAGAGCAATCCAGCGTATCCGGAGCCACGCGCCAGATGGCACGGCCACCCTGCTCCGCTCCCAGACAAACACTCAGCGACTCGCAGCCCAACCTGCTCCGACAAGTGAGACAGGAGGAAGGTCAAACCATCTGCCTGCCGAGAGCTCAGTGCCATATTGAAGTACAATGCATTTAAAGACCAGAAAGCTGATCTTGGACTTCCTCATTGTATAATTGCTTTAGTCTTGCTTCTGACAAGTCTCCGTGAGCTTGCAGTCCACACCAGTGCTAAAGCTGGATAGTCAGAACAGAACCAGGAAAGCACCCAGCACCAAGGAGCAGCAGGACAGTCATCCGCATCAAACAGACGCTCCCTCAGTGAAGCGTCGTGCCGCAAGACAGACCTGACCGTACGCCCAGAACAGGAAAAAGACTCATTTATTTTTCATTCTTTAAGCTTCTCAAGCCCTTATTGCTAAAATATTTTGAGTCCTCCCTCCAGTTTCCACCCCTTCCAGTGCGAAGCAGCTGGTGCCTTTCACCGAGCAGCTGCATTGCGCGAGGCCGCAACTCTCGCCAAGTGTTCGGGGAGCTCTGAGGCACGCGGGCCCGTCTCCTCAGGCTTCTTCACTCCTCCTGCAAACAAAGTCAACCTTTCTTTTTGAATCCCAGCACTTCTACACCCCTAAACCATGTCTGGAGCCCCCTGGTTCGATCTGCTGGCTGTGAACAGGAGAGCTGGACTGCACAGCCTTCATCCGAGCCCTCCCAGCCTCAGTTTTGGGGCTTTTATAACTCTAAAGTAGGAAGAACTCTAAGAAGCTGTTTCGGGCCCATTTGTTCACTTGTCTTCAAGGAAAGCAGCTGGAACGCCCCGGACAGCAGCTCCACACGGAGAAGGCTCAGGAGAGGCTTCCTTCCCCCCTCAGCAACAGCAATCCTGCAGCCCAGAGCGCTGGAAAGCTCGTTAGCGGTGAGGACGCAACACACGAGAAAGGTTGAGTGTGGCTCTGGCCACCTTTTGGTGGGACAGGCTCTTCCCAGGTCTTCTCCCCTACCTAAGAAGGGGGAATGATGTAACTTTGGCCTGATATCGTGTAACTAAAGTTACTACTAAAGTAGCTTACTAGTGTCACAGGGTGATGGCACGGGTCTGCTCAGGCTAAGGAATCCGCTGGCCTGGAATGAAGTAGTGCTTGCCCTCCCCTGGAGGTGGAGATGTGCTTCAAACCTCTTGTCCCCAAAGCCCCACGTGTGCAGCTGTCAGCAGGAAATCATCTACCTGGGCTCACGACACCTGGGAAGTCGGCGGTTTTCACTGAGACCGTCCGTCTGGCTGCTGTAGACGGTGACATCATGTCGTGTGCCTGGAGGAGACACTTGTCACACCAGCAGGGGAAGGGTTTCCCCAACTAATGCTAGAGGTAGCATAGGCTGGAGGTTTGTACACCACGTTCCTGTTATAAGGAAAACAAAAGGCTGGTGGGGCACATTCTGGGAGCTGAGAAAGTCACAGAAATACTAATTTTACGGCAAGGTTCATTAATACTTTTTTCCCCACCTTTTCTTTATATAATAAAGGTTGTAAGTGAAATCAGTGGCAAAAATGTTGATCGTGTTGACAGCTCTGGTAAAATCAGTGTTTTGGAAGGAGGGCAGACAGATGGGAGTGTTGTCTCCGGGACCAGCGTCAGCCTTTTCTGGTGAGGAGGCAGCGAGTGGTTTGTTTCCAGGTCAGTGCTATGTGCTGATAGAACACTTGAGCTGGCTAAGAGGTAGGCAAGCTGCACGGGGTGAGCACAGCATGTGTCGGCAAGCTGGGAAAAATTGCATTTCCACCTGCAAGGGCAAGTCCAGAGCATTGTCAGAGCCACGCCTTTGTTCATGCTCCTCTTTCAGTGCACTGAGCTGGGGAGGTGCCAAGGAAACTCCTTGATTAATCACTTTTTGGACTTTTTAGACCCAAATAAACAAAAAAAAAAGTTCAGCTTCCATGAAGGTGAAAAAGAGAGATGTAAGCTGATTTTTGCCAAGATTGGACTCTTACATGAGAAGATTTCAACCCAAAATAAAACTGTTATCTTGGATTTCATTCTCCCCCTCAGTCCTTTACTTTTTTCACCTGCTGCAGCTGCAGGCGATGCCCAGTTTCCCTGTTTTGGACTCTGCAGCATCACAGGTTGCTTCTGATTATTCACAGAAGCAGCAGGGCAGGGAGGCTAAACTTGTATGTGGGGAAGGAGGACACAGGCTATGGGCAAGGCTGATGAATCCTTTGGTGCTGGGACGGTTTTGCTAATGCAAATGTGAAACCAAAGGAAGAACTTGCACCCTTTTGTTTCAGGATGCATGAGCTGAGGGTGCAGCCTAGGCTGAATCCCTGCAGACCCCAAGAGAGGAACGGACCCCTAACAGCAAGGGACAGTCTGCCTCTTCTGGAGGTGTCTCAGGAGCTTTGTTTTTTTTGGGAAGCCATGGGCCCTCTTCAGCTCAACACCTTGCAGTCAGTAGCGTTTTTTCAAGTGCCTTTTGCATCAGCAGCTTCAGGGTTCAAAACCCCTCCCGGTCCTGCACGGGGTTTGTCCCTGCCAGGGTTCTTCCAGCTCTCACGGGGATTTTAGCAGAGTGTTGGGCACTGCTACACGAACAGCTGGATTGGGAAATTTGGGGAGGTGACTCAGCACGCAGCTTAGATGAGCTCAGCCCCTCCTGACCTCTGCCTCTCGCCCTGAACATCCCGCATAGCTAAAAGCATCCTCGCCAGGGTGATGCATTTAGAGTAGCCAGACTCTGCAGTCTAAGGGGAATGAGTCTGTGTTATATACGGCTGAGTGAAAAACCATTCAGGATGCGGCTTTTCCTTTTTTTTTCTCAGTCACAGGAGATGATATTTCTGGACATCTAGTGGTCTGCGTGGGAAGCAGCACGCCTACAGCTCACAGCTAGTTAAATCCCAACGGCACCAGCTCATCCGCTGCACATTTAATATATTTGTCAAGCTACGTGCTAGTGCTTGAAGTCCGACAAAGTGCACATCCGATTCAAAGCGGTGAGGTGATTCATTGTCCCACAGAAATTAATTCCTCAAAGTCTTTCTCTTGAAAGGACTTGCGCATCAGAAAGCCTATGTGGGTTAGGAACACCACTGGATTCCCAGAACAGTGCAGCCCTGAGGTCACAGGTTTGTCGTTGCAGAAGATCTGTGAAAGAAACGCTTTGGTTTTGCGTCAGCCAGCTTGGGAGCCAAGATAACCTCGTGGCATCTGTCAGCCTCTTCCCTGCTGTGTCCCGACGAGGCTGCTGGGTCGGTTTCTGGTTCATTTTCATGCCGTAGGAGCATCATTTCATTAAGGGTGAGGGAAGGAGCCATGTCTCAACCGTTAGAGTTGGGTTTGCTGTGCCAGTCAAATCCAAATTTCTGTTTATTCTGCTGTGCAGCCATGTGTAAATGCTTAAGTTGAAGCCAAGCTGCAGGTAAACCCTACCGGTATAATTTTTAAGCAAGATGAGGCAGGTTTAAATCCAAAACTCGTAGTTTTCTGCAATCCTATGCAAAACAACGCCCTCTCCCATTTCAGTTTTGACATGGAAAAGCAGTGAACCCTCAGCATTTTGGATCCCAGCTTGTCTTATTGTTACAAGCAGAATACAAAGAAGTATGTGCTGGAGTGCAACGTTTCTTTCAATTTTATTTATTTTCTTTTTGAGTCAACATTTCAGAATTTGTCAGCTTAGGAAAAATTATGCAGCTTTTCCAACATGATGATGGTTTAAAATGTTGCCACATAAAGAAATAGTGAAAAAAGACCCAAATACTGTTCTGGTACATCTACGAGGACCACACCAAAGGAGGAATAGAAAGGGGAAAGAACAGGATCGTTACCATTCCAGATCTAAATATAAAAGCTGGGAAAACAGAAAAGAAAAGACACTTCAGTTGAAAACAAAACAGCTCTACCTATGGGAAGAGACCCCTTTGGAAACGCAGGGTTAGGCTGTACAGGTTGTTTCCGTGCTTGGTTTTTTTAAAGGCTTCATCACTCTGAAGTACATGGAGCTTTTGAAAGCAACACAGGAACCAGGTTTCTTTGGAGGTTGGGCAGGCGCTGGGCTATCAGGAAACAAGCTCCTGCTCCAGGGGATTCAAAGAGATGCCAAAGTTTGCTTCTCTCCCTTGCCTCTGGCAAAGCCTCCTTTGGCTCTTGGCTCCAAGCTCGTGCAGAGGAAACAGAAGCAGCTCCAGGTGCACTTGCTTGACAAGATGGGGAATTAATAAAGCAAAATCCAGCTGATTTGAATGATGAGTCGTTAAATACTTAGATCTTAGCACATCTCTGCAGGTTTGGAGCAGGGGGGTTCTGTGCTGTGACTGTTTTGGTTTGGGAGTTCCTTTTGTTAAAATTCTCAAAGTTTTACTTACTTTTTATGATCAAGCACCATGGGGTGCTTGGGTAGGGGCAGGTGGGGTGCACTGAGTAGTTCCTGAGTATGCTCCTGTTTGTAGCTGAGATTTACAGACAAGCTTAGTAGATGTCCAATTTCTATCTCAGAATTTTCTTTTGAGGACTTTAATTCTGATTTGAACAGCGACAGTGTAACTGCCTGAGGCTTATTGAAATGCTTCCATCCTGCCTGGAGGTGGTGAGGGTTGCTGCGAAGAGCAGGAGCCATAGAAGGGCTGTTGCAGAAGTGGGGCTTCATAAACTCCTAAAAATGAGTTCCTGCCCAGCGTGATGCTCCCTAAGGGTTTTCCTTCTGTTTGATGGATCTCTTGGAAAGTTTTTGAGTGGGAGGAAAACACTGAAAATGTGACATTTCCTGGTAAGTGCCTGCCCTATAATCTGCCTTAAAGTAGGGGGAGGGATGCTGCTGGTTATCAGCAGGTGGAGTGGCTGGGGAAAGCGTCGGCTGGGCTGTACACACATCGCCCGTGCGAGTAAAGATGCCCCGTTTCCCCTGCGCAGGCTGCAGCTCGGTCGCAGAAGCAGCACTTTTCCTTGGCTATCATATTAAAACAGGTCAGGTGTGGGTGGGGAGACTGCAGCAGCAGCACTGGAAACAAAATCAGCCTGTTTCCCCAAGCAAAATAAACAAATGCCCCCAAAAAATCTCCATTAAAAAAAAAAAAAAGAGCAGCCGTGCGGCTGTGTGAAATAATCTCCAGTGTCGCCCGCCGCTTCCCTGCAGACCTGCGTGGTGCCAGAGCCCCCCAGGGCCCATCCAGGACGGTTACCTAAGGGAACAAGCCGGCAGTTAATTGAGTCAGGGTTAATGATGTAACAGGGACAAGTCACCCCAGGGATATTTGACACTGGAAGGTTTTTTCAGGGTGGAGGGATTGTGTAGCTGCCAGCGGTATGAAATCATTCTGTGCAAGTCTCTTGGCCGGCTACACATGAAGTAACTTGCAAGTAGGTTTTAGGGAGGTATGGCTAAAAGCCACCCGTGTGACAAGTGAAATGCCTTCAATCCTTGAGAGTTGAGGGCCAAAACACCTTTCAGGATCTTGGTGAACGTGCCTGATGTCCTGCTGGGACAGAGCCCAGCAGGTAAATGCTCTGCAACAATATTTGGTGTAGGGACACAGCACGAAGCTAGTTCCTAGATTCCTTCAGATATCACTAAATAAATAATATCATGGGGACAAAATTAGCTACTTTTAATGTACCCCAGATTTGGAATATTTAACCACACTCAGCATCAGTGTCCCACGGGTGAGGTCCCCTGGGCTTCCCCAGCTCTGTGCCCTGCCTGGTCTCTGCTGAGGGTTTGCATCCCCCGAGCTCCTCACCTCCTGGCCACAGCTCTCTTGGGCAAAGCAGGCACCACGGTTTGGAGGAGCTTCTGGAACCGTTTTACCATGGAGCTGATACTTTCCAGCAGCCCCCACAGCTTCTTCAACCTGCAAAACCAAAATAAACGGAGCGTAACGCCTGGGAAATGCAGCACGAGGCAGAAGGTGCTAACAGTTAATGCACTCTGCAATACTTTTTCCATAACCCAGCAATCCTGTGGTGTTCCTGCCAGCTCCCTCCCTCAGACCTTGCCTTCAGGGAATACCAAATCCTCCTGCAGAGGAAGAGGATGCTGCTAAGCCTATTTATGCGATAGATGTGCATCGACTTGTCCTGGTCCACAGAAAAGGAGGGACGTGCCGCCAGCCCGCACTGTCCCGGCTGAAAGATGCTCCAGCCCGTTGCACACCCCAGCACGGGGCTTGCAGGGATGCCCGTGTGCCTCCTGCTAATCTTGCACTGTGTCCCCTCAGCTGTCCTGCCACTGTTGAAGGCACAGCCGCTGGTTTCTGTATCGCTCTCGGCTTTGATGCCTCCATCGAGGTGTTCTTACCTGTTCCTGACGAACGCCGGCAGCCTGTATGGCTGCAGCAGGAGCTTGGACAGCGGATCCTGCACTCCAGCCGCCTGCTCCTTCCTCCACAGAGCCAAGCCTGTGCCCGTGAATGGCAATACAGAAGTAAATAAACACCAGGAATTAGAAATAATCCGATAAATGCAATAATTCCTCTTCTCCAGCGCCTCGCACTGCGGCTCAGCCTGTGGGTACTGGAGCCCAGGCGGGATCCAGCTTGATCCACGCTGACAAAGCCTCTTTGTGAACGGCTGCTGCAGATGTATTTACTGCAATAAATACCTCAGTCATGGCTTAAATAGAATACTTCTCCTCTCAAAGACTGCAGCAGCCCTTAACAACCCCAGCCACCCCAAAAACCCAAGATGAGCAGCACCCCAAACCCTCTACCAGGCAGGAAGCAAGGAGCCAGGCACTGCGGAACCCTTTTGCACAGGCTGGTGAGCATCCTGTTGGGCTGCACAGGGTCGTTCTTCCCGCACATGGTGGAGAAACGGAAATTGCCGTCGAAGTAATTAAAGCCAAAGGCATCTGTGGGACAGGAGAAGAAAGGGTTGATGTCTGGCCGGTTGCGTTGGCCGTGCAACGCTGTTGGGCAGGGAGTCGTGCCTCTAGGCTGCCCTTTGGGTCTGGGGGTGACACTTACTGTTCCTGTAGAGGAAAAGGGCAGTGTCCTGGTACCCTTGGGAGAAAATGTCATTCAAGACCTGCAAGGAGAAACACTTGAGGTCACTGAAGAGCCCCCCATCCAGGCACTGTGGGATCTATCCAAGGCTGTTTGACCGTGTAGGGTTGGGACGGTCATTTGGGAAGGCAGCAAGCACAGGCTGGTTTCCAGCCACCAAAGCACTGGTCCTTTACTGGTTGTCAAACCAGGGCAGACCCCATCCCAGGTTGGCCACCCATCAGCAGTGTCCACCAAAAAAAATTCACTGCCCTTGAAATCTGACTAATTAATGATGGAGATTGAGCTGAACCATGAAGTTTGGGAAAGCAGGTCCAGCATTAATTTATTTTAACAAAAACAAATCTGGGAAGAAGAGCTGCTGGGCTTACCATGACACTAGGCGGAAAGAGGGCGTAGCTAATCCTGCAGAGGTTTTCTATTGAGATCTGAATGCTGCCATTGAAGATCTGGAAACAGAAGAAGATAGCAGGACAATCCCGCGGACAGATATCGAGCTCTCCCGTGAACGGGGACACAGTGATCATGGCTTCCTCCAGGCTGGAAACAGGCTGCAGGCCGGTGAATCCTCCATCCACGTATCGCTGAGGGGAGGAGCAGAAGGAGGATTTGGTTTAGGATGTGCATGTGAGGGTGATGTCACCAAGAGGAAAGCAAGCGGCTGCAAAGACAACATCTCGTGCCATGAGCCGGTCCCAGCATCTCGTCCCAATCCCGGCCTTTCCCAGCTCCTCCTGCTGCCCTGCCTGCGGCACCCAGCCGGCTTCTCGACCAGGTGCTCGAATCCACAGCCGTTATTAAAATAAAACTAGAATTATTTTAATTCACAAAGCTTTGTAAAGCTGTTTCGGCAGTCATTAGCCAATTGAAACATCCCTGAATTTATAGTGTTGCATAAATTTCAAGTCCTGAGCTGAAACAGGAGGATTCCCGCATTTAATAGTTGCCTGCAGATCCCTGGAGGATTACTCACTGGGCAAGGAAATGTCATTTGCTGTATTCCAAAAGGAATCCGAATTTACCACCCATCTCTGTCGGATTTGAGGTTGCAAGGACTGCCGCTGATCAGATTAAATGCTCGTTAAATAACAGAGGAGCCTCACGCAGCAACACCACCGAGCTCCGGGTCCTGCAGAGTTTGTGGGCAAGCCACGCAGTCCGGGGCGAGCTGGAGATGGGACCTGACAGCCGGGTACAGACATCGAGGGCTAAATGGGCCAAATCTGTGCAGACCAAGATAAGCCAAGAAAAGATCCTAGCTCTGCCCCAGCCGCGAATCAGGTATTGTGGCTTCGTGGGCTTTGAGACACAAGCGGGTCGTGGTGCATTGGCTGCTCCATGGTCTATCTGCACATCTGTGGTTCCTCCACAAACTTTTGATATTTCAGCCGTGCAAGTCTGCGCCTGAGCTAACGGAGACATCTGCACCGCAGCCAGATCCTGATTGTGATCACGGGATTGGGTGTCAACATCCCGAGTGTGGGTGTCCTCTCATCTCCCTTCGGAGATCTGCAAGGCACGACCTGGTCACCCAGGCAGAGGGCTCTCCAGATGGCAGTTCCACCCAGCTATCATCTTAGGAGGGGATGAGAACAAGCTAAAAGGCTTTATCATCCTCCATTAACTAAAGAAGCCCAGACATATATATCCCTCTCTGCTCAAGGCAATGTAGAGTTCAAGCCCAAGAACGTACCGCTGGGAACGTATTGGAAAAATCACTCACCACACCTCGGTAGGATGGAGGGATGAACCCACAGTAGATGGGAAGAAAGCAGCTGCAGAGGAGAGCCTGGGGGAGAAGAAGGATTGCAGAAGTGAATGTTCCTGTCAAAGTTCTCCTGGGCAAAAGCTGACAAGTGGGTGCCTGCAAATTCAGGCTTGAGAAATCCTCTGGAGCCAGGCTGTCGGTACCTCCTGGACTTTGCTCTTGACTGTGTCAAGAAGAAAGGTTTCAAGAAGGGGAAAACACCTCATGTCAATAAAGTAGAAACACTTCTCTCGAGAAGGGCGTAGCACTTCATTTTTATGGCTGCCAGCAATGTTGGAGTCATATATCTCTGTATCACTGTCCAAACACTGCCTTTTGACGGTGGCAAGGTGAAATTTTGGGGTCATTTTTCTTATTTGTGAAGTTTGGGACAAAACCAAGACATCCTCACAATGTGTTCTGCTGGGATCTGTCAATGGCAAAGCCACTGCTGGGTCGTTTGCCACCATTTCTCACCAGTCTCGTCAGCTGGGAATGAGCATCCCAAGGCCCCTGGGTTGACCTAGGGCAGGCGGCATGGGCTGAACTCCCATATGCCCATGGACTTTCCATCCTTTACCCTGGGACCTCATGGTCAGCCTCGATACAGTTTTACCCCGGGACTCTTACCCCAGCAGTTAATTTACTGGTTAATCAGCTGCTTGTTGTCTGGCAGCACAGATGCTTACTCCAGCTCTTTCCTCCCAGGAAAGTGCTGAGGCAACAAGGAAAATTACAACCAACAGGACTTGGTTGAGAAGAGACCTGTCCAGAAAGCTGAGAGGTCATGTTAGCATTAACACAGATCTTTGCAAAGAGTCATTAGCACTGATTAGAGCTGGCCAGCATACCGACATCAGCTTTTTGAGGATGGAAACAAACCTTCTGCTTTTTTAGCATGATTTATTCCCAAATGGCTCTGGACCTAACAACATCTTCCTCCTTCCCTTCAAACCTGATGGAGGTCACTGTGGTAGGACCACAGTTCTGGCAGAGCTTCCCTCCAGGGGAGGTTTAGGCTGGATATTAGAAAACATTTCTTCACTGAAAGAGTGATGAGGCATTGGAACAGGCTGCCCAGGGAAGTGGTGGAGTCACCATCCCTGGAGGGGTTCAAGAAACGTGTAGATGTGGGGCTTTGGGACACGGTTTAGTGGGTTAGGTGGTGTTGGGTTGGTGGTTGGACTTGATAATCCTTGAGGTCTTTTCCAGCCTTAGTGATTCTATGATTCCTGACACTGTCCCCCTCTTGGGTAGAAGTCACCAACCTGTAGGTACCTCCACCCCAAGAAGAAGGTGGACATCTTCCTACAGTGTCAGAGGAAGGTCCCTTTACCTGGATGAGCTCCTCCTTCGAGCTGAACTCAGAGGCCATGACGTTCTGGCCGTCCGCCACCCGCGTGAGCGAGATGTGCAGCCGCCCTGAAGCCAGCTGGTAGGAGTCCTCCGGTAGCATCTGCTGCAGAACAGTCCTGATGTTCGCCAGCAAGCTGCACTTGGGAGACAGAGGGCCCAGGATGGTTTTCCTGACTTCCTTTGCCATGGCAAAGAAGAATTCCTTCAGGTCATCTGCCAAAGAGGGAAAGAGAAAGTCAGTGTCCCTGCTGCCCTAGCAGTTGTGTTTTTCATCCTGTTTTTAACCCTCCCCACAAATAAAGCCTCTTGCAGCTCTGTGCGTGACCCCAGGATGGTTCTGCTGCTATAATGGGGGACGTGGTGGCGGGGCAGAAGGGGGAAGGTCACCCCCACGATGTCCTCAAAGGACAACATATTGCTGAGCACAACCCACGGGTGAAATCCCACCTGCACCGGAGACGGGTGCTCGAGATGTGCCCGGACGGGGATTAGGAAAAGGCTCCACAGAGCCCCAGGAACAGGGACACGGGTGCAGACACTGAACTATCGGTGACAATGTGACCTGCACAGCACGTCCCTGCCTTCCACCACCGATTGTGCACGTGGGCAGCCCCAGGCTTCACGGGGGAGCTGCGACGGCGCAAAGATGACGACGAGGGGCAGACCCCCACCTCCTCCGCTGCTTAGGGATTTCCTGCAAGTCAGGCACCCCGGCTCCACTGTGCTGGGACTCCCCGCTCATCCCAGCTCCCCCAGTGACCTCCCAGCCGGTGTTAAGAGTCATTACGTGTGTCTGCGTGTCCCAGAAGCTGGATTAAAGGAGGAGAACTGCAGAGCCCCAGCTGAGGGCTCAGGGTTATAAAGGCTGCANCACCACCGATTGTGCACGTGGGCAGCCCCAGGCTTCACGGGGGAGCTGCGACGGCGCAAAGATGACGACGAGGGGCAGACCCCCACCTCCTCCGCTGCTTAGGGATTTCCTGCAAGTCAGGCACCCCGGCTCCACTGTGCTGGGACTCCCCGCTCATCCCAGCTCCCCCAGTGACCTCCCAGCCGGTGTTAAGAGTCATTACGTGTGTCTGCGTGTCCCAGAAGCTGGATTAAAGGAGAACTGCAGAGCCCCAGCCGAGGGCTCAGGGTTGTAAAGGCTGCGTGGTGACGGGGGGAAGAGTTGTGCAGCAAACCCCACAGACAGCCTGATCCTGGGGAACAAGCTCGGTCCCTTTGCGGAAACGGGGAGGTCACCTGGGGGAATACCCCCCTTGGGCAGTTAAACCGTTGCATCAAAAGTCATCCAGCTCCCTGATGCTGCAACGAGCCATCCCTGTGCCCGGGTGGGCTCCCCGGGACCCTGCACCAGCACAAAGCCATGGGTTTGCCTTCTCAGCACCGTGGGTTTGGAGGGACAGAGGCTCCCGGGCTGTCTCGTGAGATTGCTTTAGAAGCACGGACGGACAGACGGATTAGACGGAGTGTCCCGAAAGCAACCGGAGCAACACAGGCATTAAGAAGGGTTATAAATGTTTGAGCGGATGTTCAGACCATGTGGTGTAACGATTAACACCCGTCGGGTTCACGCAGGGTCCTTGGGGATGCTGAAAGAGCCACAGACACCCCGGGCAGGTGATGCGCTCGCTGAGCACTGTCCGGCTGCTCTGTGTCCTGGAAATGGGGAAAAACCTGGAAAAACTGCCTGCAAGCTGCTGGGTAGGAGGTGAGAGCTGAGCCCAGCTTTGAGGGCTTTGGGTCTGGACAAGGCTTTGACTCCGGGTAAGCAAGGGCTGCTCCCGGCATGCAATGCCGTGTCCATCCCCACCTGCATCAGCTTGTGGTGACAAGCACATGCCCAGGAGGTGACCTGTGGGGTGGCAGAGGACAGCGTGGCTCAGAGAGCTCTGAGCTCCTCACCCAGCCCGGGTCAGGGCAGGGGCCGGGCACAGGACCACAGCCGCCCCATGGGACACCCCCTCAGGAGCCAAGGACACCTCCAACCCTCTTTTTGTCCCCAATCCTCCCCAATGTCAATGTGACAGAGTTTGTGCCACGTTCATTTTCCTTATTAGAAACCCACCCAGAGTCGTCACTACCGAAAAGGTCTTTCCTTCTCCCAGGGAAGATGTTTTGGGCACAAGAGCATCTCAGCACCTCTAAGCGGACGGTGCCCACCACCCCCAGTGAACAGCCCCCATTTCAGCACTGGTGCCTGCAGCAGGAGCAGTTACCAAACCCGCCAGACAGCCCCAGCTCCACCCAGTTACACCAGTACGAGGAATTGTAGAGGAGAGTTTTGGGGCCCTTCCTGATTTCTAAAGGGGTTCAGCCCCACATGGGTTCCTTTGTGCTTTGTCTGAATGTATTTGCCAAAGATTTGGATTATTTTTCGCTCCAGCACAACGGTTCTAGCACCCAGCAGAGGTTTAATGAACTACGTTTCCTCCCTGCTTCCTCCACCGTTATTTGGACCCTAAGACCCCCCCTCCTCCTGACTGTCCCCATGGCTTGAAGCGGGGTTGGATCAGCCTTGGAAGACTTGAGTCTGGTGTAGAGTTGTTCACACAGGGACACTAACTGGAAATATGGGAGGATGTGATTATTAAATGTGGATTAGCTGCTCTGAATTAATTCTACACATAGATGATCTTATTGCTCGGGGGCCAGTTTCCACGTTGTCTAAAGAGGTTCAGAGTAAAACATCTTTTGCAGCAATAAGAGAAAACCCAGCCCGGGCTGGAGCAGGGATGTGTCCCGTTGCCAAGCCCTTGAGATTTGCCAAGGGGAAAGGGGCTCTGCTACATCTGGAAACAGGAATTGTGCCACATCTTCCCTTGTGCTGGGAAGGTTGGGTGGGAAAACCCAAAGCAACATGTGAACAGGGCTGTTGGCTCTGTAGATACCTGCGTGACTGCCACTCGTGTCCCTTTGCAGCTAAGGGGCCAGATCCATGGGGGACAAGGGGGCTTTACCCGGGTATATCCACCCACCTCGGCTGCGTGGGCGTCTCAGCACTCCTGAGAGCACAAGACAAGAAGATTTGCTCCTTCAGCAGGAGCAGGAAAATGAGCCGGTAAAATACAGTTACATCCAGATTTACCCACGCAGTGTCTGCCTGACCGTCTGAGATCATATCCAGAGGGTAACAAGTGGCTTTTTCAGCTTACACCACCCAAAATCGCTCCAGGGGGGCTGCCAAAAGTGGCAACACCTGCAGATTTCTTTTATTCCTTGTGAATGATGGGAATTGCACCCCTATCCCATCCCCGCCGGGGTGTTAAGGCATTAGCTTCTCTATTTCTATGGTGAAATAAAAAATCCAGAGTAAGCAAATCCCGGCAATAACAGTCTTACCGAGGCCGATGCCGCACACCACGGCAGCGGCGATGAGCGAGCCGGCGGATGACCCGTAGACCTTGCACGCGGACTTGAGGAGTTCGGGAGCCAGCTCCAGGAGGGACTGCACCACCCCGACCTGGTACAGGGCGAGGAAGCCGCTGCCCGAAAAGGAGAGCGAGAAAGGGGTGCTTGAACCCCGCAGATCCTCCTCAGCCATCTCGAGAGCAAATCGGCGTGTCCGACGTCTCGGATTGTCCTCTTTCACCAGGCGAACCTCAAGCTCTTGGCTCCTCTGCTTTCTCCAGGCTCATCTCTGGCTGCAGAGGAATCCAGGAGATGGATTTTCTGCCTCCGTTTATGACGGCTCGCCGAGGCGTTTGGATTCACGAGCTATTTTAATTGCTGCCTGTGCTAAAACCAGCGATTTTCCCCTGACCGTAACTGTCCACCACAGGCAGCTCCGATGCTCAGGGCTGAACCAAGGCTCCGCTTTTATACCGAGCGGTGTGAAGGGCTCCTGGAGATGGTCCCTGCATGAGTGTGCCGTCACGCTTGGAAACATCCATGCAACATTCCCTCTTTGCTTTGTGCTCTCTTCATCAAGGGTGTTTTCCTAAATAGGATTCTCCGTCAATCCCGGCTTAGGCACAGCTCAGTGCCGAGTGAGTAAAGGCTTAAGACACTTAAAGACAGAGGGTGTTACACAAGGGGTGGATGCAGGGTGTTACGTGGGGTTGGGTTTGGAAATATTTCAGAATTTCCTGCCTACTGGAAGAGTTTTGGCTTTGCCTGACTCCTGGATATCTTCTGGGGGGGGAACAGGGAGCTGGGTTTGCTCTTCTCTTCCCCCACTCCAGCACCGTGCTCCGTAAGGCCCCAGGAGGATGCCTGCAGCAGCACCGTGTTCCCCAAATCTGGGGTTCCTGGACCAAAATCAGGCTTTGGGCTGTCTTCATTGGCTGGGTGATAGATAAAAAAAATTGGGAGAAATTCAGTAGATTTGTCTTTTCAGCCTTAATAACCTAATGCTGCTGCCAACGGGCAGAAAAAAATTTGCTATTTTAGACAGATGTATTTATTAAATATCACTAAATACTCTGTCACTTATGTTGTCCAAACTCACATAGCACACACCCTATATAACGAGCATTACATATGTTACGGTCAGGGTTGTGTACATACACACAACGTGGGCGGGTGTGCAACAGCAGGCGGAAGGAGGAAGCTCTGGTCGCTCGTGTCTGTGCACCAGCCTGGCCAGGACAGTCCGAGAAAACAGGGGATGGTCCCAGCATCCTGACACAACCTTCACAATGCTGCTTCCCCCAAATTTTCACATGCTTTTCCTTGGCCTCTCCAGCCATCGTTGGGTCCCCATGATGAGGGTTGTGTCCCGTGTGACACCAGGGGACAGAGACCCCACCCTCCATGTGCACAGTGTCCCCGGGTGGGAGTTGGGCTGGTGGCTGCCCGTAACCAAGTGAACGTTGCCTGCAAACCCCCAGATCGGTGTCACTCGGCGTGGTCAAGGCTGTCCTCGATGCTGCTGCCTGGATGACAGGACGAGCGGGAGCAAGTTGTCAGCTCAAAAATATATTAAGCGGGATCTGGACTGTCCTGGGGGTGAACAGCTGCTTGAATTCAGGAATTTGCATGTCACCACGTCAGCTTTACTGGACTGGGTCTTCTCATGTCTTGTCTTTCCAGTCTTTGATGTTGGTTTTCCATCATCTGAGTCTCCCACACGCTCCAGCCTTTCTACCAACCTTCTGGTGGTATCTGAGCTTGGATCTGAGCGTGATTCATCCCACATTCTCTTCCAGCCCTCAGGGAATTCCACAGGGACTGCGTGGAAGAGGTAAAGGATGCTCCTGCTTCTCTCAGGACTTGCAGCTCCTCGGCCGAGCCCAGCCCCAGCTGCCAAGCTTCGGGAAAGGTGGAAATGATCCCATGGGACCTGCAGGAACATGCTCTTCCATCCAGCGTGCTGCGTGAGACCAGTTTCCCCGTAGGAGCTGGGTTTGCTACAAAACGTGGTGCTCCCAGCCTGAGCCAGGAGATCTTCTCCCCCAGGTTCTCCTTCGGGCATCTTGTGATAATTTGCCATGAAGCGACAGATTAAATGGGATTTTCCATTCCCAGAGCCAGACGATGAAGGACGGTGGGGTGGCCATGGAAAAGCTGTTGTCAGGAAGATGGGTGAGCGGCTCCGTGCAGAGGTGCACGGTGAACGCAAGAAGGTCCCTAACGAGGAGAAAGCCCAGCAGCCAGCACGGCCCCAGGAGATGGGCAGGGGAGGCAAGTTAGGACCGACTAGAGGATGAGGGTCCATGCACAGGGAAGGACAGGAGATGTCTGACCTGGCAAGGGGACGGCAGCACCCCAAAAGCCATCAGCTCAGACCTACAAGGACTTCACGGCATGGTCAGACACCCCGGGGTCCCCTTGGGATCCTCAAAGCCCAAGAGGAGCTGGGCTTTGGGGACACACCTCGGGGGGTCTGCCAGCCGAGGGGGAGGCTTCCCAAGGCAGGGGGGGGCACATGGAAAATCTGCCCTGCACCCTGTCCCGCTGCAAACACCGAGGCGCCGGGACAGCATCCCAGGGGACAGCATCCTCCCTGGCCCAGTGCCACGCTCCCGTGAGATGAAACCTTGTCATCATCCTCTTAGTGACAGCGAATTTTTTGCATTAATTGGCTCATTAAGTGCTCGGCTGATTTTTCTAAGCCGCCCTCCCCCACCTGGCACACGACAAAGCGGGATTAACGAGGACTAATGACTTCAGAGCCGCCAGATCCCAGAAGCAGCCTGAGATGCTTTCGGGAGAAGGTTCCCCCGCCTCGCCCCGAGCTCCGGGCAGGCAGGGGCTGTGCAGGGCACGGGGTCGCTTTCTGCCCAGGCAGGGTTGGTGCCCAGATGGCCGGTGTCCATGATCCCAGGGATTTTCGGGCGAGGTGATTACTTTAGTTGTCCGAAGCCACGGCAGGGCGTTTAGGGCAGGATGAACTTAATACCAAGAGTTGGAAACCGATCAAAAACCCCAGGGCTAATAACTTGCCCTTCTCTAATACCTTCTTAATATCTCCACTGGTCACGGGCAGTCAGGGTCTCAATTTCATAACTAAGAGATTAAACCAAGATGCTGGAGTCGCTCACGAGAAGGAAGCGGTTCTGAGAGCCATCAGCCCTGGGGTGTGGCACTGACGGCAGCCGTGGCTGCTCCCATCCTCATCCCACCGCACTGGGCTGGAGCAGCATCGCGGCTTTGGGCTGGGTTATTTGGGACCCTGGGATGGGTTGTTTGGGACCCTGGGCTGGGTTATTTGGGACCAGAAGCCCTTTGTGCAATGGGCTGCACAGGTTTTGCTCCTTGCTTCCCCAGCACTGCTGCCCCAATGGGTGGGGAAAGGTCCAGAGACCAGAGAAGGAGGATTTTGGGTTGGGCTGCGATATCAGAAAAAGTGCAGGAGGAGGGAATGGGAGAGATGAGTTTTTTCTCACTGGTGACTTGCCTGGCAGGCACGTCCAGCACACCCAGGGACAATGATGTCCTCTGGGAAGCCACAGAGGAGACTAAACCCCCTTCTGCTCCATGCAAATCCCAACCCACCCCTGGCACCGCATGAGCTCAGATGCAAAATAAACAGGGGCATCGCGTGATCCTCCCCCCAGGCCCTCAGCATGGCCCTGACACCAGCCCCCCCTGCCCTGGGCATGGCCCCAGCAGAGCCCCTGGGCTCCGGGCAGGGGACGGGGACACCGTGCAGGTGTGCAAACAGGCAGGAGCTTCGGTTTCGGTTTCTCCTGCAGTAAAATTCTCCCAGCGTGGTTCCTGGCCAAAAGGAAACACAATGCTGGCACCGTGCTCATCGCTGGCATCACCGGGCAGGACCCAGGAGTGGGATTTGGTGTTTTTCACGGTCCCAGTTACCCTGGGCTGTGTTAGATGGAGCCCCTGAAAGGTGTCCCCCCTCCTGGGGGCTTTTCAGCAGCTGGGGATTCAACCCTCTGCGGCTCCATCAAACATTTCCCTAACAGCTTTGCAAAAAAGGGGATGTTGATCCGTGTGGGGAGAGGCAGCTTCCTTCTTACAAGGGCTGTGCTTCCTCCTCTGGGCTTTACAAGGACCAAAAAGATCGTGTGGTCCAAGAGAGGAGGGTAAGGGAGTGGTGCTGGGCAGCTGCGGGACCGTCACCCCATACGTGGCACTGCCCCACACCCCCAGATCGGTTTCCCAGCATCATCACCTCCAACCCACTCCATCATCCCACCTCTTGCACTCCACAAGCCCCAAAATTTCACCCCTTCAGCCCAGGCTGGGTCCAGCCCTGGCGAGGGAGATGCTCCTGCCCGTGGCATGGTGCTGAGTACTGGCAACCCCCCCCCAGCCCCAAGCCGCCTTAATCCACAGCCCTTCTTAGGGCTCTGGGCAAAGATTAGCTGGGAACATTCCCAGCGATTAGGATTTAATCGCTTTGACATTTCGCATCTTCTTAGACCGCGGAGGTGAGACCCCAGCGGCCGTAAATCCACAGCCGCAGCCAGGGCAGCTCCCGCGCCGCTCAGGAATGAGCTTTACCCAGGTCTGGGTGTCAGATCAAGCTGCTTGGGCTGATAAATAAATCTCCTGCTGCTGGAAAGGGAATGGCTATAAATAGGAAAAAGTGGCAGGACAGCACGGCGTGGCTGCTGTAGGACTCCCTTTGTGCCCCCAACAGCTGCAGCAAAGCAAATGTTATTCCAGGTATAACGTCCCTCCACGTCACCCGTTAGACAAGCCTGGCTGTCATTTAGGGACCAATTTATTTGAGTTTTAAGGTTGTGGGGTGGTTTCTTTTTTTCCTGAACTGGATGCTTGGCTGACAGCAGCTACAAAAATCATGTTGTACATTCACAGCTGCGTATAGAAAAGCAGGTCAATAAATAAATGTACACGAACACAAACAAACCACGAGGTGCAACACACGCGCTCGGTGAGAGTTGAAATGCAAACACGGGGCAAAATTCGGGCTCCGGTTGATTTGCAGAGTCTTTGCCCCCAGCTGGGTGGGTTTTAAGCACTTCATGCTGCTGTGGATGTCGCTGTGGTTTTCCTTCGAAGATTTTCAATCCGTAGCTCGGAAAATCATCTCACATCCAAATCACCAACAGGGACTGTCCCCCCCACCGGTAAATCTGCATCCTCGGGTTCCCAGGCACCGCAGGCCATCGGAGCGGCCGATGTCAGTCTGGGCTCTCGCACTTGTCTGTGCTGAACTTCTCTCTGTCCTGCTGAGACAGAAGAAAACGTCCGTGAGGTCCCTCCCCAAACGGAGCTGGTGCTGCTGGTCTTCTGGATGGCTTGAGGAGGAAATTCACCCCCAGGAAAGCTGTGGTGACACCAGGTTGCAGTGGCCAAGGTGCAAAGCGAGTTCTGCTCCTTGGGTGTGCTTTGGCCACGCTCGTGTTGGAGAAAGGCAAAGGCAGCCCAGGGCAAGATCCAGTGTCCCCCCAGCATGACCGCCACCTACCCAGGTCTATCCATCACCCTAAAACTAAACCACTCGCCCTCACTTGCTGCTGGAAGCTCAGCCCCAGAGCCGGTCCTCCTCCTTACCCGGAGAATTTTGCTGTAGGACAAGGGTGCAAAGGAATCCTCCAGGTAGCGCGTGCCGAAGCCCATGATCCTGTTGACCGCCTGGTTGCAGATGCCGGCCACCCTGGCAGTGAGGTGCACGGCGAAGGCAAACTGGATCTCCTGGGGGTTGACGTCGGGTCTGCTGGCCATCGTCATTTCCTTGCAGACGTAAGCGTCGGCCAAGTTCTTGAAGGAGCTGTAGGACATGTCCCTGAAGAACGTCCGTAGCTGTGCGTCTTCCTTCAGCTGGTGAGGAAGCAAGGTTACGAACAAATAACTCAGGGTGTCACCTGTGCGCTGACACCGTCGCTCCACGCTAGGATGGCAATCGAGGGAGGACAGACAGACAGCCACGATCACACCCCGTCGGGGAATTAAAAGATGCCATTTCTTTGATTTTACCGATCATTCACCCACACCAGGGAAATGTGCTGTATTTTACAGCAGCACAGAGTTCACCCAAACTCCCTCGACCCCCCGGCAGCCCTGCTCTCACCTGCCTGTCCAGCTCATCTCCTGCGCTCTGGAGCAGGGCAACGATTCTCCTGATGGCTTCATCTGCAGAGAGAGATCCCACGTTATCTCCAGCCCTTTCTCCAAGCCCCACACCCAGACCCTCGAAGGGGGCAGCGCTGCCTGTTTAAGCCCCCTGAAAAATTCCCCGAGCCCTCTGCATCCACCTCCATCCCCATTTCAGCCTGTTGCCAAGTGTCACGTTATCCTTTAGCCAGGGAAAACCACCCTCCTGCATTTCAATTTCTCTCTCCCAGCCCTGATGCTGAAAAATCTCCCTCCAAGGCTTCCCACGACTCTTTGGACGACGTAAAGCCCCTGGGGCAGGACTGCAGCAGCGTTTGGGTCCTGCACAGGCTTTGCATGGGGACAAGCCTCATGCCTGTATGTTTTCTATATGTGCCGGCAGTGGGGCAGCACTCACCGATCCCATCAGCGCTGGCCGGCCGCGGCGGCTCCCCGCATCCTCGTGCTCTGCTCCCCTGGCTCTCGCTGCCCTGCACGATCAGCCCGATCTCTTCCGAGACTCGTGCATAGTAACCGTCGGGCTGCTCCACGTCTGCTGGGGAAAAAAAAAAAAAAAAACCAAAAAAACCACATATTCAGATGTGAGAATTTTTTTTTTTTTTTTGCCAGAAAAGCAGCCGCAGCGGTGACCGCATGTGCCCACCCCGGATCAGCGCGTGCCACCGGTGACCGCTGCAGAGCGCAGCCCTGCTGTGGCTTTGACGGTCTCTGAACCATAACTGAGCTCCTGCGACTTGCCCCAAGTCTGCCAAAGCTTTGCAGAAATCCCCTCTCTGGTTTTTCAGCAGGGGAAGGGCTGGGGCAGGGAACGGGGGTGTCCCGTGGGCTCTGCCCACACCCGTCCCTGCAGTAAATCAAAAGCAGCTTAACACTGGCACTAGAGTGGTTAAAGATTTAATTTCGGGTCTTGAATGAAGGTTTAAATTAAGCCACCATGTCCCTTGTCCCTTGAGGGGGAAAACCTGTGCTGGGATAGTCACTGCCGAGCGGCTGGCTTGGGGTAACGGGCAGACTGACCCTTTCCCGGGGCAGCAGGTTGAGACTGGAGCCCCCAAACCCCACCCCAAACCCCAGAAAGCACCAGGAGGGTGATGCTTAGGTTAGAAACCAGCACTAAACTCTAAAGCTTTCCCCAAAGAAGCCCAAGGGAGATCCTGTTGGCAGTAGGGTGGGTTTAGGGTCAGGGTTAGGGGTGGTGGGGGTCCCACCTGGGGTGGCCGGTGCCTGCACGTGCCGCAGGGGAAGGCAGCTGGGTCGCTTGGTCTTCGCCCCGGCTGCCGCCTCTCCCCGCTCCTCCTCCACCTGCTTCTTGAAGGAGAAAACCCTCCTGAGGCTGGGTCTCTTCTTCAAGGCTCTGCCCAGCGGCGGGGACGTGCTCGAGTCCTCTCCAGGTCTTTTAGCCCCGTCTGGTTTGGAGCTGTGAGGAGCTTTGGAATCTTTTTCCTTTGCTTTTTGACCCGTATTTTCCTTCTGCTCCTCAGGGCTCTTCTTGAGGAGGAAATTTAAGACGCTTTTGAACCAGGTGCGTTGGGTTTTGCGCTGGGAAGAGTTTTTTGTGCTTTTCTTCTTGGGCTCCATCTCCTCTTTAGGGACCTCCCCAGGAGCTTTGCTCTCATCATCCAGAGTCTCATCCAGCTCTGGTGCTTTGGGTCCCTCCTCCTGGTCCTTCCTGGGGCCGAGTTTGGCACACGAATACTTGCAAAAGTCACTTTTCGATCGTTGCAGCCCACCTGCCTTCCTCCATCGCCTTCTGCCTCCCTCCTTGGCCCCCAGCGAGGTTTCGCAGCAGCTCAGCGAGCGCCTGACGTAGATCTCCAGCACTTTCTTGGCCCCTTTCTTATCCAGCGAGAGAATCTTGCCCGACGGCTGCATCCCCACGTCACGCGGAGGCTTCTCCCCAGCCAGAGCCTGCACGTTGCTGCAGAAAAAAACAAAATTTTCAGCCTGATTTTTGCTTTCCCTGGGACTCTGCGCGGTCAGGTCGGACACGATGGAAATCTCTTCCATTTTGACACCCAGGAGTGCTTTGTGTGTCTGAGGCTGTTGATGTTCCCGGTAAATGATCAACCCCTTTTATAGACCTGCTGGGTATCTGAGCGCTCTTTATGCAGACTGCACACGCAGGGTTTTACGACGGGCTATAGACACCGCTGATAAAGGAAGTGAAACCGCAGCGATGGGGAGACACCCTGGGCACGTCTGAGAGGCACAGCCTGGGTATCACCCTGGGAGTTAATCCAGCAAGGGTATCACCCAGCTACCGTGGTGCCGTGTCGTCCTCCTGCAACGTGTTCCCGTGCTACGGTGAAAAACTACACGCCAGGAGCACCAGCCCCCGATGAATCACACAACGCGGATTTTTTATCATAGAGTCACAGGCTGGTTTGGGTTGGAAGGGACCTTAAAGATCATCGAGTTCCACCCCCTGCCGTGGGCAGGGACCCCTCCCACTAGCCCAGGTTGCCCAAAGCCTCATCCAGCCTTGAACACAGCCGTGCCTTCTAGAGTCTTCCCTTAGAGTACTGGCTGCTGAAAAAACCCCAACGAGGTTGGGTGCTTCCAGCCCTTGGAGTGGCCAAGGGCAACGTGGGTTTGTGCAGATACCCTCGGTCACTGCCGATATTGTCCATCACCTTGCGATGACGCAGCTGCTCTGGGAGGTCTCACCAGCGTAGGGCTGCAAACGCAGCTCAGAGCACCCACTCCCTGCCTTGCCCATCACCCTTTTTGTCCACATCTACGAGCAAAATTAAACAGAAGGTGCTGCTACTGAAAAACCAGCGAACCGTGCCTGTGCCTCGTGCTGGCTCCGCACCAATTTCACCCTTCAGGGAACCAGACCCAAGCCAGACTTTCTCCACCACTGAACAGCACAATGGAAGCCAACCCTAAACCCAGCACGCTCGGATGGACAAACCTCCCTGGAGCCGGCATCAGTCTCCGCTCGGTCTAGATGAGAATCGTCGACGCACAAGCACCCCCACCCACCCCAACCTGGCCTCTTTTTAGATCAAAGCAGCAAGTTTCCTTCATCCAAGCCACCACCAAAGCCACCAACACCCCGATAAATCACTCAACCAGATGTAATCACAGCAAAGCGACCAGCCCCATCCTCTGTGATTGATTCCAGTGCGTCGGCCGCATCGTTCTTGATTTGCTTTTCTGGTATTTACCTTTCCATCAGTATTTCTGCCCTTCTGGTCAGATGTCAAGACAGGTTCCTGAGCCAGAAGCACCCAGGGTTGTCCAGCTCTGGTTTTATAGTCCCACAGGTGAGTTCACTCCTATTTATAGCAGCCACTCAGGCAGGAGAGCAGCCAACGCTTCCGCCTGGGATCCCGCTATCACCTCCCTCGTGGCGGAAAACAAGCGGGCGTGAGTTTCGCTGGAGGAGAAAATAATTACCTTATGACAAATAGCAGCAAAACAGCGTAAAAATCACCTGTCGCCTGGTGTAAGCACCGGCCTCTGAAACCAGCCACCCAAGGCAGCTGTTGGGCCTTTGGTTTGTTTGTTGGTTGTTTGCTTTTTTTTTTTTTAAGTGGGTGCGATGCCACGTATGGGGTTTTCTGGGTTGTTTTTGGAAGGAGAAGTCATAAGTTTCCCAGATAAATGGGGTTTCAGTGCAGCAAGCGGATCCTCCGCTCACATCCCAGGAGCTTCCAGGAAAGGTCTGCAGGACCGCAGACCCTCTGGGGCACGCTGCTGTCAGGTTGTTGCCTAACACTGAGTGTAACTGGACTGGAACATCTTTGAAGCCCACCCTGGGGTCCTTCTGACCTCCCCTAAAACACGAAACAGGACCTGCTCCACAACTCATGTCCTTTGTGCCCCCGTGGCTCCCACTCAGCATTGCCCAGGGGCAAGAGCATCTCCCAGTGCCAAACCCAGATCCACACATCCCAACGTCTACAGTCTGCCCCTGGGACAAACAAATCTAATTCCACTTTTTTTTTCTTTTTTTTCTTTTTTCACACCATTGCCCAGGGGCAAGAGCATCTCCCAGTGCCAAACCCAGATCCACACATCCCAACGTCTACAGTCTGCCCCTGGGACAAACAAATCTAATTACACTTTTTTTTTCTTTTTTTTCTTTTTTCACACCATAGATCCATTTGGCCCCACAGCCATCCCCTCGCACCCCTGTGCCCGTTGCATCCCCCGGCAGCTGCTCCCAGCCATCCTCATTGCTATTTTGCCATCTGATGGCAATATTTTGCACTGCAGCTCGCGGGGACGGTGCTGGATTCGGACGCGTTTGCCAGGCGGTGGCTGCCTGCACACAGGCTTTGGAAAACCCCTCGGTGAGATTTCCACCTGAGCACTGCTGTGTTTTCTCTATTTTTCGGTGGGGATGATGTGCTGCCCCAGGTCCCTCTCAGATAAAATTCTTTTTTTCCTGGTCATGGGTTCAGCTTGCAATTGAACCGTTCCAAGATCATTTTCTTTCTGTTTCTACAAACCTTCTGTGCTGTAATTTCCTACTATCGGGAGAGACACAGTCCATTTCCCTCCGTTTCTCCTAAGCCTACACCGATGAATCAGAGTCTGATATTGATCAAGAATTACCTGGCTTTGTTTTCCAGCATCCCCATCTATTTCTGATAAATAATTAAACACCCATCAGGAGCTCCACGCTGCTAACTAGCAGATGACCCCGTCCTTTCATAAGCAGGTTGATTCCAGAGGGTAAGAAGGAGTTTCACAATCAATTTTGGTTTTTTTTCTCTGCAACACCCATCTAACGAAAAGCCACATCCACTCCAGTGATGGGGCACCAGCTCCAGTTTGGAGATCTCGCCACTGGAGTTTCTCCAAGGCTGAGTCGGAGAACTTCTCGTTATTCAACTGGGAATTGCCGTTGACTTACGGCCTCTTGCCTGCTTTTCCTCTTTGTAGGAGGATTTCTGGCCACAGCCTGAAGATGAGATACCCAAAGTGACCCAAATCTTGACCCGAGTTGTGATTCCGGATCCAAACCTTTATCCAAGTTCAGATCCCTTCTAGGGGTTGGGATCTACTAAAACCTAATGGGAGGGAGGCAGAGGAAAAAATGTTGGCAAGAGACCAGAGACAAACCCAAAGCCCATTGCCAGAGCTGGAGGAAGAGATCTGGACCCCAGTTTGTCTGCGTTTCTCACCAACACCAGGAGAGAATGAGGAAGCTGGCAGGAGAGGTGGTCACGGGGAGGGAGCACACAGCACCGGGGGGGATCTTGAGGCCAGCGACGCTGGAGGGAAAAGCGGAACTGGAAGCACAGGGACACAGCAGGGGTAACTGCCCTATGTACAGAAACCTGCTCCCAAAGGTGGAAAAACTAAGGGAGAGGTATTCCCTGCATGGAGCTGCGGAGGGTTACAACGGGCTCAGAAGAAGGCAGGAGTCAAAATCCCCAAATTTCTTGGGAACAGACAGATCCAGGGCAGAGCTTGGGAGGCGGAGGTTGGGCATGAGGAAAAGCCTCTGTGCAGGGGGGGGGACAACCTCGGTTTGGTGTCCAGGTGGTGGGGTGTCACCATCCTTAAAAGTCTTCAGGATTTGGCTGGCCACAGCCACAGCAACCCCACTGGGTGTTGGAGGCAGTTGTAAGTGGACCACAAAGGTCCCTTGGAGCCAACACCAGCCGCCCAGGTACAACATCATCTCCAGCTTCAGATCTCAAACACGATGGGGGTGCTGGGGGCTCCCCGCACCAGCTGTGGTTTGGACACAGCCAACGCACGGCCTCAGTGGGAACCTCTCATCGCGTGGTGCCTCTGCTCCAAGAGGGTGGTGGGCACCAGACACCAAAGCAAAAGCTCTTTCCCTCCAACCCCAGGACTGATTTTAGCATCTTCTCTCAGCAGACACACCGTGCGAGGCAGCAGCGGGCATGGATAGGTGTCTGCTGATGGGCAACCCCCTGCCCCAAACACCCCCAGACCCGGGGCTGCTGAAGCCTGGGTGATGACCTCCAGAGAACCCCACAAACCTTCAGGAAAGCTCACGTGGGGCTTGGCGAAAGTCACCGTCTGCTGTGTGCTCTCGGTGCCCACACGCCCACGCCAAACACCGCGGCGCAAGCGGCGGTTACTCGGCTGTTTACCGAAAGGGATGGGTCCTCGTTCCAGGAAAGCGGCAGGTCTACAGCCCTCCCGCCTCTGTTTACCGCAGGGAAAAGGGTCACATCGCCCCGGGAAGGACACGAGGGATTCCTGGGAGCGTGGAAAGCATTCATCATTGCAGCCCATCCTTGCAAAAGCCTCCTTTGATTTTCACCCTCCAAGATCCTTCCAGAGCCACGGTACGAGGAGGGTTGAGTGCTTTTGGCAGCTTCCCAACCAAGAGAGGAAATCCCCGTCCGAGTCCAGCGGGATCCTTAGTCATCGCTGAAAAAACAGGTGAAAGACGGCATCTCGCACGCTCCCTGCGGCACGGCACAAGCACCGGTGTCACCGACGGCCACCTGCTGCGACACAACAAACCAGGCAGGCTGGAGAACGGTGGGATGCTCAGGAGTCATCAGGGCTGTTTCCACAGCAAGAAAGCAGGGGGGATGTCCTGTTAGGAGAAAGTCAGGAAAAATGTCCCCATGGGTGTGTTTTCCAAGAGCGATGCCGGGCCAGGATGGGTCCCCACCAAAGCCGTCCCCTGGGCTGGGCAGGGCTCACACCGACTCTCTGCTGGATTTCACCCCAAGAAAGGTCTGGCTTTAGTCTTCTCTGGGACAAAAAAGGACCCTTTGGGGAACGAAGGATGAGCTGCAGGTGCTTCACTTCACCTTCCTGGTACAGTGCAGCGTGGCTGGGTGCTGGGTGACCTCCAGCCTGCTCGCCAAGCAGAGATTTTGGCCACCCTTGGGGGCTAGGACCTCCCAAAGGCTGTGACACCATGTTCCCACTAGACCTTCTCGCTTCCTTCTCTTCCATCACTTGACTTGTCAAGCACTGGTGGTTTGCCAGCGAGCTGGTGGTTTTTTCGGGAAGCAAAACTTCCCAGCCAGCATTTCCAGAGCTGTCAGACTGTTGACATTTTGCCAACCATCCACCATGTGTCCCATCACCAACTCTCGCTGGCTACAGCCCACCAGCATCTCCAGGCTCCGCTTAACGGGTGTTAAAGCACTTTTGGAGGAGCAACACCCGTTACAGCGAAAGGGACGGTAGGTTCAGGTTGGCAACAACCAGTTTTGGTGGAAACCTCCATCACCAACCCTTGACAAAGCTTTGTTTGGGGATTTGGCTTTTTGGTTGGTTTGGGTTTTTTTTCTTTTTTTCCAAGACTGACAATTCCCACAGCCCCAAAGCAGGACCAAGACGGCAGCTTGGGCTTGGGAAAGGAGCCAGAGCAGAGATACGAGGCAGCAGGATAGTTTCTGCCATGGTACAAAACCAAGGTTGGAAGGAACTCGCCTTTTCCTAGAAGCCATGAAACACGATGCTGCTTCACGACACGTATCTATGCTTGCCCACATAGCTACCAAACGCCGTGTGCTTGCACCACGTTCACCCATCAGCTGCTGGCAGCTCAGGGTCTTGCACCCTGGTTGAGGGGCTGCCGAGCTCAGGGACATGACCTGGGTGCCCCTCGGAGCTGGTTTGAAATGAGGAAGACTTGGATTTCCCTGTTTCAGACCTTCAGCCAGCCAAGAAGGGGGATTTTTCAACCATACACGGTCACAGGATTTTATTTCCTCAACCAAAAGCCATCTGAAAATATTAGCGGATATTTTTGCACTTAAAACACACACACGCTGCTTCTTCCAGTGCTCACCAACAGCACCTGGGGTGGCTGGTGTTCCTGCTGCGGACTCAGAGCAAATCACCCCGTGTGACAACGAGCGTGCTCGTACTCATTACTGGCTTCGTTTCCTTTCACATTATTGGTTCAGCTAATTACGAAAAGCCCATGGAGGGAAAGGAGTTAAACCAAACCCCAGCTTTGGACATGGGTGCAGCCTGGGGCTCTGGCCAGCCCTGATCGAGGCGGATATTTCAGCACACTCCCACCCTTAACGACAGGATCTCGCCCCAGAAGACGGGGAGATCACAGCATGAGTCTGTTCTGGAGCCGGGGAAGCGGCTCAGACCCAGCGCCACGTGCTCACGCTCTCTGCAAAAACCCTTTGGGAGACGTTGGACCTGGATCTCTGCTCGGTGCTCTCTGCTCAGGAGATCTTGCTGCAAGAACAGGACAGTCTTCACCGGCAACTTTGAACCTTAAGCATCAAAATTTCCAGAGAAAAAAATCTCACATTTCCTCCCAGAGGGCAGAGGAGAAGCGAGCAGCAGAGCCGCCCGCACATTTTCAGGGCTGGGGGACACTTCTGGGTGTGTTTTGCTAAGGAAGCCCTGGAGATGTCACAGCGTTAGCTCAGGGCAGGTGTTGAAACCCAGGACCACCTCTGTGGCCCTCTGTCCAGGAGCTGCGAGAGGCACCGGCACCTCCCAGCAGAGCACAGAGCCGTCCGCGACGCGCAGCAAACGCCGCCTTCGGACGTTCCCTACAGTGAAACCTCCTCGTCTTTGAAATCCTCGTGGTCCTCGTTCTCCAGCTGCTCCAGTTTGATGGATTTCTCGTGGATGATCTCTCCAGGAGTCTTCAAAAACCTGCCATACATGTTTTAGTGGCTTTATGTCCGAACGTGGAGGGGATCTGCCACCCCTGGGCTTTGCTGGGGGTCCCAGCTCTGGCTTTGCACCCAGGGAGACACAGCTCAGGACTCATCAGTCCAGTGCTGCCTAAGTCCAAACTAGTCCCAGGGAAGCAGCCAGCACCGAAACCAGGAGGGTCCTGGCTTAATTCCACCCTTTCTCCTGCCCGGAGGTGAACTTCAGACCTGGTGTCACTGGGAGCAGGATGGACCTGTCCAGCTGGGGTGGGCTCGGGGACATCTCAGCCAGCATCAGCCAGACCCCGCACAGGAGAGCGGATGGATGCTGACCCCAGGGAGACCAGCAGATGGGACTCACAGCCCCAGCTTGTGCAGGACAGAGCGGGGACACAAACCCACCGGGCTGGTGCATTTGCAGGGGAGGATAAAAAGAAACAAACCAGAGAGCAGCCGCTGAGGTTCTGCAGGACTAAAACCAGCCCAGGTTTTTTGCCGCAGTGCGAAGGCTGATGCCAGCTCTCAGAGACACACGCAGCCACGGCGGGACCAGCCCCTCATCTCCCTTACAGCACCACGAGCCAGAGGTCAGACCCTGCTCCCGTACATCACCCCAGCACACAGCAAAGATCCTGCAACTCCAGCTCACTCTGGAGCACCCAGGATCCAGCAGGATGCGGCAGCTGCCAACATCTGGAGCCCAGCACCTTCCCCTGCCCCATCCACACCGTCCCAGGCAGCTCGTTTCTCTGACTTGCTTCATCTCACCTGAACAGCAGCTTCTGCCCCGGCTCCTTTCTGATGATGTTGAGTTTGTAGTAATGCCTGAGAGCTCGGGACATCTTCTCGTACGTCATGTTCACCCGGTTCTGGAAGAAGAAAAGAATTTGCTGGGGGTTGAGTAAAAGCAAGGGCCAACACCTGGTCTGGGTCTGTCTGCAGCAGGACCACACGTGGGACATTCGAGGTGGTTCTTGGACATCGCAAGTGACAAATTTGTTCTCAGTTGCATTTACCTTGTGGTTCCCCCAGAGCTGGGCGAGTCCGTTTGGGTCAACGACTCGGAAGGTCTTGGCTTCCTTGTCTTCCCACCTGATGTAAGGCTCGTAGCGGCTGTCGGAGAGGAGCTGGTACACGTAATCCCACAGCAACCTGCAGTCTGAGCGGTGGGGGAGAATAAACAGTCCCAGAGCTCCCACCAAGGCACCCACGCTCCAGGGAGGGTTGGTCAGCAACAGGACTGCAGATGGGAGCAGTGATAACAAACACAAGAGCCCAGAGCCCACGCACAGCACTGTTATTGCCACGTACCGGAACACTAGCAGAAGCTACGGCTTTCCAGGTGGGGAAACTGAGGCACGGAAGCACAGACTGATCCATAGAATAAATGGAAAGGAGACAGATGGGCAGACAGGGCAAAGCACAATCCCATTTCCCCGAGGAACCAGGCTGTAAATTCGTATTTACCTGCAATTTTCCCATCCACAGGGGCCGACAGGGCTGGAGGCAGGGAGCAGATGGTACCTGCCCTGCAGCTGTCCTCCAGGCTGTGATGGGAGAGGTTCAGGGGCTCCGGGGGGCTGCGGGACACGGGCTGTTCTGTGCAACCCGGGCAGGGGGAAACAGCAACTGAGGCAGCCTCAGCGCTACAGGCTGTCCCTGGGGGAAAAAAAAAACAAAACACCCTTTGGTGAGTCATAGAAGGTCCCAGGAGATCTTCTAAAGCCCTCAAAGAAGCAGGGAGGGACAGCCCAGGCTGGCTGACAGCCCAGGCTGGTTATCAGCCCCACCAGGGAGACAAGCATGAAGGAAAAGCTGGGACTTTCCTAGGGCAGGAGCAGCAGAAGGTCCAGAGAGGAGCAGGGGAGGTGCCAAGTAGGGTAAGGGACAGATGCAGAAGAAAAGCTGGAACAGAAGAACCTACCAGAGGACACAGGACCCCTTGTAAATTGTTGTGGGGTCTTAAGATAGTCATCGCCCTACACTGGAGCCAGCAGAGTTCCCCCCAACNAGAAGCAGGGAGGGACAGCCCAGGCTGGCTGACAGCCCAGGCTGGTTATCAGCCCCACCAGGGAGACAAGCATGAAGGAAAAGCTGGGACTTTCCTAGGGCAGGAGCAGCAGAAGGTCCAGAGAGGAGCAGGGGAGGTGCCAAGTAGGGTAAGGGACAGATGCAGAAAAAAAGCTGGAACAGAAGAACCTACCAGAGGACACAGGATCCCTTGTAAATTGTTGTGGGGGCTTAAGATAGTCATTGCCCTACACCGGAGCCAGCAGAAGAGCTCCCCCCAAATCCCCCTCACTGCAAAACCAGCCACTCATCCCCATCCAGCCTCACCTGGAGCCTCTTCCCACCCCACCCATTGGCCCAGAAGCTCTGTTTAAGCTCAGCCCTGGCCCTTCCATCCCTTCCCAGCTATATATCAGGAGAATCAGTTTCCAGCTACGGCTGTGTCTCTGCCTGACCATGGACCCCCCTGACCCAGATCTCCCCTTGCAGCCACCTTCCTGGTGCAGCCATGGCCTGGCTTGGTCACCATGGACCCCCCCAGTGCTCTCTAGGCTTGATTCTACCCAGATGTGGTTCATCGCTATAAAATTCCTTGATAACCTTGGCTTCATTGGACCTGCTTCTGCCCAGACCTGCCTCATCACTACAACCGGGCTCTGTAGGACCTGGCTGTCCTCTCCAGGACTGCTTGCCTTGCTCGGGTAGTGTGGGATGGGTTCGGCTGGCTGAACTCCAAACCCCAGACGCACACACCCCACTGTAGGTGAGGGCAGGCTCTGCTTATGGACAGCTGCCGTTCCCCATCCTACCTTCCTCTGGGCTCCTGGCTTGGCCGAAGGACGAGCTGAGCAAAGGGCTGCACACCAGAGCTCTCCTCTGAGTCTTAATGTACCGGAGAATTTCATACAACACGTCCCCTGCAGGGAGGGAAAGGCTGCTCAGAGGATTTGTTACGGCAGAGACTCTCCCAGTTGCTGCTGAGGTTTCTGAGCAAGAGGTTATTCCCCAGCTCAAAGCATTTGCAGTCCAGATGGACTAAAGGAAAGAAGAGGGTTTGCCTTGTCTCCAGCACCCAACTGGCCAGGCAGAGTTCTGGTCTGCGGGGACCCACCCAGCCCCTCTCCGCAGACCACAGCTGGTCCCGTACTGGGCCAGTCCTCAAACCCCCCTGCGCTCGGTCTAACCTGAGCTGGGGGCTCGGTGTCTGAAGTCCTCCTTGGTGAGGATGCAGAGGGCTTTGCCGTTCATTTCAAACTTGCTTCTGTCCGTCTGCCGCAGGGAATACTCCTTCTCAGCCCATCTGAGCCAGTGGATCACGTCGTCCTTGCTCCACAGCGAGGGCTGGATTCCTGAAACCGGGGCAGCCTCTGAAACAACTGCTGAGGGGTGGGATGCTCTTCCCAACCTCCCCTCTGATTGAGTCAAAAATGCCCCAAAGAGAGAAAACGAACCCTGACGACCGGCCCAGCAGGGAAAGGTCCCTGGATGGGGCACCACGGCTGTTCCCACCATGTCCCATCCTGTGGGAACACCTTTTGAGCAGGTTATCTTGCTCAGCATCTACTTACTCAGCCTGCCGGGAAGCTTGAAGATCTCCCCCTCGCTGACGGGCGCGTCTCTGTCCCGGGATGGGGATGGTACCGAAGCCGCGGGGCTGGAGGAGCCGACGGCCGCTTTGCCCTGGGGAAAGGAGATCAAACCCATCGGTGGGGGAAAAATTCCCAGCTCTGGTCCTGCCTTTGCTTTCTCCACGGCAGGAAACGCTGCTCAGATAGTTTCTCAGAGGTGCTGTCTGCAGCTCTTCCCCACCAGCTCCAGGTCCTTTACCAGCCCCAGGATGAGGCTCTGGTTGCCCAAGAGAGCGTTAGGAGCCAGCCATCCCCCTCGCTTTCTCCAGCTCTGCGCTTTAGCAGAGGAACCTGCCCTCCTCCAGGCTCTGGGCTGTCCGTCCCCACCGCCCCGCGGCTGCAGGACAGCAGGAGATGGAGCCGTGCCCGCGCTGGCTCCCGCTTCCTGCAGGATCCTCAGATGCTCGTTGGATGCCCAGAGTAATATATAATAAATATAAAATAAAGCTAGTAATAGTGCTTAGATATTTTTTTCTTAAAAAACACTGTCTGAAGAGATCTCAAACTTTTTCCCCCGTGATCATTTGGGCAGAAGTGGAAATTGCCATCCTGGAGCTGAAAGAGATGTTCACTCCTTGTGCTCTCCTGCCTCTCCAGAATTATTCCTCTCTCTTGCTCGCGAAGGAGCCCCTCCAGCCCCACAAAAGGGCTGAGACGGTCCGTGCTGGGAGCACAGAGGCAGCCCCAGCAGCTCTGTGGGACTGGGGGGGTTCAGCATCACCCCACTCTGCCCCCAGGCTCTCATCCAGAGCCCGTGATCCAGGAGTGAGCTCAGCTCCTGCTTCCAGCCCCATCCAGACCTTGAAATATCACTGGCAGCCAAGCAGATAATATTTCCCCTTAAAAATCTATTAACATGAATCCCAGCAATTTCTCAGCTTCGTTTTCTGGAAAATTAACAATTTTGCCTGCAAATAGTATTTTTTTCAAAGCAGTTGCCAACTCTGGGCACTTCGGTACACCCTCAGGCAGATTTTGGAGGAGGTTAAAGCTGCCAGCGCTCCTCGACTGTGCGTGGGGGTCGGGGAGCAGAGCCTCCCTGAAAATTAGGGGTGAAGAAAAATCAGCGTGTGTGCGCTGAGAAGAGCAAACAGCGGTCGGACACGTCTTAAATGTCCCCCAAAAGCAGGAGGACGGGAGCAAAGCACCCCATCCTTCCTGGGAAAAATGCTTCCCTGGGATCCGGGGGGGGGTTCCAGCAGGAGAAAAGCAGCAGGTTGGTGATGGGTTTTTTTCTTCAGGATGAGTTTTAATTTGTGTAACGATCGCTGGCTGGCTCGGGGTTGTTGGTTTTAGCAAAGCGAGCGGCTGCGTAACATCGGGTGAGGAAACCAGGGAAACTCCGGTATAAACTCTGCCCGGGTCTGACAGCAATGCAAACGGTGTTTCAGGTTCATTCTAAGCAATAAGCGACGGGAAAAATAAAACTGAAAGAAATGAGCAGTGTGTTTTGTCTAGAACTCCTCTAAAAAAGGTCTTTTAGCTTTTCCCCATCTCTTACAACAAGGTTTACAGTAAAAACAGGCCAAAAGTGGGATTTTTTTTTTCTCCTAAAGATTTCTAGGGCATGAGATGCATTCTTAAATTTTATTTCTTTGTTCCAATTTTATGGTTTTGCTTTTTTTTTTAAGCTCAGCTGCTTTCGCACCTGTTTCTCAGACGGCATTTCCCTGCTTCAGGAGGAAATATTGTCCTTGGACAGGGAAATATTGTCCTTGGAGGGGTTTCGAGGGGGAAAGCGAGGAAAGGGGGAGTGAACCCCCCCCCCCAGGTGTGCCAGAGCAGCTCGGTCCCAAACCGGGGGCACGGAGCCCCCCCCCCGTTACCCCGGGCTCCCTGAGGCTGTCTGGGGGTGGGTTGAGGGGGTCACCGGGTCCTTGTGCCTCCCCGGGTATCAGCTCCCAGCGGAGGGGGGACACCGGGCTGGGGGCGGGCGGCTCTTACCTGCATCCCCGGTGGCGGTGGGCGGGCGGCTGCCCCGGTGCTCGGCGCTGCCCCGGTGCCCGGTGCGGGCAGGTCCCGTCCCTGCGGCCGCTGCGGCTTCGGCGCGATCCTTCCGGGAAACGAAATCGAAAGGAGCCGGAGCCGCGGGAGGCTGCAGAGCGGAGCGGCGGCGGCGGGGCGGGGGGGGCAGCGCCCGAGACCGGGTCGTTCACCACCCCCGCCCCCCACAGGGCTGTGGTCCCGTGTCCCCACCGGGGGACCCTGCCCGGTGCCGGGATCGGGACAGCGCCGGTGGCCGCCCCCCGGGGGTCCGTGCGTCCCCGGGGCTCCCTGTCCCCCCCGCCCCTGGGGGTCCCGTTTTCCCACCCGGGGGGGGACACGCTGATGGAGGAGAGGTCCCAGGACACACCGGGAACCCGAATATTTGCTTTTATCCCTTTTTCTCCACCGAACACGACCGGAACGGGACCGCGCTGCTACCAGCGGGGCCGGGGGGGGTTCGGAGCGGTGGCGGGGGAGGAGCCCCGGTGAACGCAGGGGGCCGGGGGAGGCTGCACACGGGGGGTGCACGGAGGAGGCGGCACCACGGTCCCGGGGGGGGA